>JAOTAZ010000008.1:3611966-3625821 GCA_025629785.1 Erythroxylum oxycarpum | reverse complement strand
ATATTTTGTGTATCAATTTAAAAGTTTGGTTTGAGTTTTAAAATATGGATAAGTTAAATAAATACTATTTTGGAATAATTGTGATTTTTATTACTTTACCTTTGACACTTAAAATATGAATTTTTTTTAAATTAAACTTTGTTTCTATTGCTGCTTTTTACACAATTTAAATTTAATAGAGAAAAAATCAGAATATTAATGCAATGTTTACGGCTAATAATTACATTCACTACTACAACCGGTGAACTGGTCCTCACCCTTTCGAACGGTAAAGCAGATTAAAAGATTTATAAGTGGTCAATTATTTAAATAGTAAATTTTAGTCATTTTAATAATAATTGATATCAGGACTGATTGTCTGAATATTCAATTCTACCGATCCAATCTAATTATTATTGTGAATAATAATTGGATGTCAACTTTAATTGTACTTAAGAGAGGAAGTGTTAAAATATCTAAAAAAAATAAAAATATTAAAAAATGTATAAATAATAAAAGATAATTATTTAAATAATTAATTATAATCATCTCGACGATAATTAATCCAAACCCAATTTTAAGAGAACCAACCTGTCGCTGTCTTAATAAATAAAAGCGTTTAAAAAGCAAGGAACAGCTGCTGATCAATAATGGCGACGACCGCCAAGTACGGACGTGTGGACGAGATGAGCTGGAATAACGGCAAAAATGAACAGTGATTTCAAGGGAACGGATCCATATCCATCCACAATAAATTTTCTTTTTTCAAAAAATTTAGAGATCAATCGCTGAAATTAAAGAAAAACAGATCATGAAGAAAATTTGTTTTTTTTATTTATATATTAAATTTGTAACTTTTTCTTTATTAAAACCAAAATCAGAGATTTTAAAGGTTTCCATCACAAGCTAAAAAGTTCAGTACTTTCTTCCTCTTCTTCTTGTCCGTTTCTTGCTTCTGGTTACTCACTTAGGAGGTTTGTTAAGAGTTTCTTTGACTTGTCAGCTTGTGCTTAATAAGTAGCCATTTGCTTGGCTGATGAGAAAATGAAATTGGCATGCTTTGATTTGTACTTGGTTTCTTGGCTACCAAATACTAAAAGTTCATTTCGTGATTATGTTCCGGTTTATTGTAAGCAATGAATTTCAGTAACAGTAGTAGATAGTGATATATTTCCTTTGTCTGATTATTGTAAGAAGTCTCTTACTCTGTTTCCTGTAATGGGGGTTGTTGTTTTTCTTTTTTTCCTGGTTTTAGCTTTTACTTCTCTTTGCAATTCTATCTTGTTCTTTCTAAGTGAGTCTACGCTTCTATGTTCAATATTTACCTTCTCCATTTATAATTATGATTGCAGCTGGCTCGAAAGTGTTCAGCTTTATTATGATCGTCGGTTTCAACTTCAAAAGAGTATCACCACGCTGCCTTCTGAACCTTATAACTATTACTTTTGATTCCAAGTTCAATTGCACACCTTTTTCTCTTGCTGCTATGGATTTTTGTATGCATACTTGCTTTATTTTCCCCTTCATCTTCTGTTTTTATTGGATTCTGACATTTTGGTAACCTGTTTTGGTTCACTTCGTTATGTAGCATTCAAAAAACTGGGTTAGTTCCTTCTGAAGATGGGTTTGTAACTTTGGGATTTTGTGCTAAATGAGTGAGTTCGCTGGCATGGAGTTCTGCATTCAACTGCGTAAGAAAGCGCCGAGATGGCTGCTTTTGATAGTGATTGTAGCTATCACTCACTCACTGTTTCAGTCCCTATTGCTTCCATATGGGAATGCCCTTCAATCTCTGCTTCTCCATACCAGCAATCGAGCATACGATGAAAACATCCTCTCACTTATGCAACCTTCTGCAAATTCTGTAATGGTTCGAAACACTCTTGCTTTTGAGTCATCAACCATGTCAAACTTTTCTGTACTTGCTGAGGTGGTAAACGATTCTACCATAATTGGAGTTATTGGACATAGTGTGGCATCAAAAAGAAAAAGAAACAATGGCTCAACGGAGGATGCATTTTTATCTGAGGAAGAGAGGTTGGGCAATCCCACTGAGTTTGTGGATGATGGAAAAATTGATGATGATTTTGAACCTGAGATTGTCATGACTGAAGATGAGGCCTCTGTATTAGAAAGTGCCAAAATTCAACAGAGTAATTCCGACTTGGAATTTGTAAATGTTGCACCAAAGATAAACAACGGGTCAACAGAGAAAGCTTTTGCATCTGATGAAGAAAGGCCGAGTAATCCCACTGAGCTTGTAGGTGAGAGAGAAGTAGATGATGATTTTGTATCTGAGATTGTGATAGCTGAAAATGAACCTTTTATATTAGAAAGTGACAGAGGTCAACATAGTAAGTCTGACTTGGAATTGGTAAATGAAGTCAGAGATGGCCCAACGTTTAACGAGAGTATGAAAACAAACTCTGAAACTTCATCAGATGGTATGCTATTGGAGGACACAAGCCCAGCTCATAAGGAGGTTGAGCTCGTAAGTACTACTTTCAGAACCCCTCCAGTAGGAAATCTAACTTTGGCAAGAAAGGTCACCTACTTGAAGCAAAATGAGACTTTCAGTAATTATACTGTTCCACTGAATTACCATGCAAGTGTGAAAAATGTTTCTGCTGTTGTTAGTAGTTTTAGGAAGAGAAAAATGAGGTGTCAGATGCCTCCAAAATCGATAACAACGATGGATGAGATGAACCAAATACTATTGCGAAACCGTCGGTCCTCACGTTCAATGGTATAACCTGGTGTGCAATAGCATAATTTTTTAGTTCTCTATTTTTTGAAAAAAATTGAGCATTTTGTATTTGAATGCAGAGACCAAGATGGTCCTCTGCCCGTGATCAGGAGATCTTGGCTGCAAAGATGGAGATTGAAAACGCTCCTATCTTGAAGAATGATCAGGATCTGTATTCTCCTCTATTCCGAAATGTCTCAAAGTTTAAGAGGTAAGCCTAGTTAAGGGCATGGATAACTAATGCATTAAAGGTTTCTAGATGAATAAATTTTTTAAGCTGTATATATTGTGAAAGTGAAAACGAAAGGAAACAAAAGGGAAGAGAAGAAAAGTGTGGGTGTGAAAGGAAATGAGGAGCTAGCTGCATGCATCCCTTTGTTAAATTGTAAATGAGAAATACGAGGAGGCAATTTCTTTGTTCCACCTATATTTAGGGACCAAGTTGTTGAATCAATATAAAAATATATGTTAGTCCAACTGTTATCTTTGCCACTGAAGTTCAATATGTTTATGAAATGCTGTTGAAATTTAACAGAGATGACATGTTTGGTTTGATCTGTGGCTTAGATGAGGTGAATTGTTCTTCATCCATCAGTCAACTAAAATTGGTCTGGCAATTCTGATATTAGGTTGTGGCTAGCATAGAGAATCAGAGAACTGAGTTGTTTGACTTCACCAATTACCTGAAAAATAAATCTCTTGTGGTCTCATCTAATTGAATAGCCATTTATAGTTCTCCTTGATTCATATTTAATATTATATCCGCTTGTTCTCTAGTGCAGTCTAATGCTAGAATTTCCCTTAAACATAAATTTCCCTAAGTAGGTGTGAATCAGAGTTTAAACATTGCCCTTACAGGAGTTATGAGCTCATGGAGCGTGTACTCAAAATCTACATCTATAGAGAAGGGAAGAGACCAATATTTCATGTACCCTTTCTGAAGGGGCTGTATGCTTCAGAGGGATGGTTTATGAAACTGATGCAAGGAAATAAGCATTATGTTGTCAAGGACCCAAGAAAGGCTCACCTCTTTTATATGCCATTTAGTTCACGAATGCTACAGTACACCCTTTACGTACGCAATTCTCATAATAGGACAAACCTACGGCAACATTTAAAGGAATACTCTGAAAAAATTGCAGCTAAATATCGGTTTTGGAACAGAACAGGTGGAGCAGATCATTTTCTGGTTGCTTGCCATGATTGGGTAATGTATACTTTGTCTCCTTTCTTACTCATACTTGCTTATGAAGCTTGGTATTATCGTAGATACTGACAATATTAAGAGGTGGATGGAAGTTTAGGGATTCTAAAAGACAGATACCCTTGAAATGATTCAACCATAATAGGCAAAGGGAATGACTCTAACAAAACTACTTGTCACAATAACATCTTGTTGTTTATATCTATTCTCTTTTGCTAACTGTTCATGTTTTATACTGCTTGAGTTTACCAGGCTCCATATGAAACGAGGCACCACATGGAACACTGTATCAAAGCCCTCTGCAATGCTGATGTTACTGCAGGCTTTAAAGTAGGGAGGGATGTCTCTCTTCCTGAAACATATGTGAGGTCAGCTAGGAATCCTCTTAGAGATTTGGGAGGAAAACCAGCTTCTAGAAGAAATATTCTTGCTTTCTATGCCGGAAATATGCATGGCTATCTACGCCCGATCTTGTTGAAGCATTGGAAAGACAAAGACCCTGATATGAAGATTTTTGGTCCAATGCCTCCTGGTGTTGCTAGCAAAATGAATTATATCCAACACATGAAAAGCAGCAAATATTGTATCTGCCCTAAAGGATATGAGGTCAACAGCCCACGAGTGGTTGAAGCAATCTTCTATGAGTGTGTACCTGTAATTATATCTGATAACTTTGTCCCGTCGTTTTTTGAGGTCTTCAATTGGCAGGCATTTTCAGTAATACTAGCAGAGAAGGACATTCCCAACCTGAAAGAAATATTATCGTCAATACCAGAAGAGAAGTATCTTAAGTTACAACTTGGGGTCAGAAAGGTTCAACGACATTTTCTTTGGCATGCTAAGCCAATGAAGTATGATATCTTTCACATGACACTCCATTCAATTTGGTATAATAGAGTTTACCAGATAAAACCTAGATAACGTGTCTCAAGGAGCAATCAGATGAGAAACAGACACCGAAATATAAATGAGAACAAAATCTTACCTTCTTTTCTCGGTCGAAGATGCAGAACGAGGTTCTTTGTTAGATGTGACAAGATCGTTTGAAGAAGCTTGTGTTGTATGAGAAAACTGGGATTTCTGCCGTACATATCTTCCTGTAAAGTTTTCTTGTAGATGAACTCAAAATATTGGTAGAGCTAGATGCTGTACTGAGGTGTTGCATCAATCATCAAATCGTGGGAGCTCTTGTTGAGTATTCTACTTATCTTGACTGATAATATTTAACTAGACAACACAAATGCCCTTAGTACATTTGATTACCTCAATTATGTAAGATGACCAGATTGGTACACTTAGAGAGTCCTAGCTGAAGAAGTTCTGCGATACCCTCCTTGCAAGATTCTCTTCTTTTCCTCACTGGAGCGGGCCATGTACTTAGCAAATTCCATTTGAGTCAGCAAGTGGCAACATATGTTTTGAGTGCCATTTCCCTGCTGTTGGAATGCCCACTTGCTCTGTTTTCGCGATTTTTCATTTTCACGTATTCATTATAAAGTGCAAAGCACAAAGACGACACATCCTACTTCAACAGAAATTGGAAGCCCACTCCAGACAAGCACATGTTAGTTACTCAGTAACTCTCGGTTTTCACGTAACCTCAACTAAAAGATCTCAATTTTGGAAACTGAACTCTGTTTGAGTTTCCACTTAGTAGATTCTGGGGTCAAACCCAAACAGGGCACGTGTCTGTGTTCCCGTCGGACAATCTTCCAGGCGTCCCGCCATCATATCCACACTTTGCTTACAGTTCTAAACTTTGATCATAATCTATTGCTCCATTCCGTTTCATGATTCCTCCTCTTATTCGGTTCGCCACTTTTTCCCATATATGTATTTATAATGTGCCCCTTTTCTTCTTTTTATCCAATTCTTGATCCTTTTTCTCTTTTTCTTTTCTTTTGAATTTCAAATTTTCAAACTTTTTTATTGTTTCCTTGGGAATGGGTGCTGCTCAAGATACTCGTCACTTCCTTCCCTCTATAAATTGAATGGGTTCTGATTCTAAAGGATTATCTGTCTCTGGGTTGTCCAACTTTGATCTTGCAGATTGTGTATCGTTGGCCTCCGTTTGGCAATCTCATTTGTGTAAGCTAGTTTCGTGGATTCGGGATTTTGTAATTTTGCATTTCTTGTTGGATCAGACGAGTGGTTTGATTTGTTATAGTTGATCACAGGTTTATTCACCCAAAGTTCTTGTCTGGATCTTATAATAGATTTGGTTTTGGGTTTGATTTGTGTTTGTGACGCGCACCGCTAAAGGATTGACATCGATGTGATGATGTTTTCAATGGATATTTTTGTTTTATGAGGTTTTGACTTAGAGAAATTAAAAAGGATAGATATTTAGAATTCAACAAACAAGAAAATAAGGATACGCAAGGTTTGATTTCTATGACATCTCTCGGAAACTTGCTCCAAGCAATCCCGATAATCAAAATAAAATCCAGGGACCAACAATCGCTATGTCACAATTGAGAAAATAATTGATAAGTGAAAGATGGTGGTAAGTCAATGATAATACATATATTTTGGACTTAATATTTATTGATTTGTGAAATTGGTATTTATAAATTGACGGAATTAATTGTTAAATGTTCACAGGTGGTTGTCAATACCAAAAAGATGAAAAAGGATCGAAAAGAGGAAAAATACGGAAGAAATTTCAAATCTGCAAATTCCAGAATTTGTCTCCAATCAGAACACAACCATTGAAGATCATCTCAACCTCTTTTCAAGAAGACCCCCATTGAAATTAGATGTGCACCTGATCTGAACAAAATCAAATCAAGATAATGAAGAGATTTAATTCAAGAAGGACATTAATGTTGATTGTCGTATTTTAATGGGAAGCTAGGGCTGCAAAGGGGATCATCACGTATTCTGGAATTTGCCCAACAATTGCGGCATCTTGGATTTCTTTTATTCTTCATTATTCAGCCAATTATCGTGTTCTCTATTTCTCGAGGAGTTGCCGCATATCGATTTTTCTTTTTGTGATTCAACAGTATCGTCATCGTTCTCTTTGATTGGCGCAATTTGTTTTTCCTTCTTGATTTCAACAGTGCCCATCGTCCCATCCTCTTAAAGAATTGTCTCAATTGCTTTATTTCTTATTTAGTTATTGCAACAGTATCATCGCTCATTCGTCTTCTCCCATTGGCTGCCTCAATTGATCTTCTTGCTTTTCTCCATTATTCAACACAAATCATCGTCGTCATCCTCCAAGGCAGCCGCACCATGGGTCTTCTCTGCTCACGTTGTTGAATATTGTCTCTAGCATCATTGACGCACATTCTTCCTAGGCTGCCACATATTACTTTTATGTTCTTTCATAGTTTATTTCTTTTACACCTTCCAAGTAGTTTAATCTTAGGCTAAGGATCTTAGGTTGATTTAATTTTCTGGTTTATTTGTCTTTTAAGTTTCTGCATAGTTTCAATTAGGGATTTAAAGATTGTCTAATTTCTGGTCATCTTGTTTTCAATTGTTGAATAATTTCAATTGTTATTTTGTTAATTTCATTAAAGACCAGCTATGTAGTTTGTTTATTTAATTATTTCTTTTGATTTCAATTTCATTATGATTAACTAATTTTCTTGTCGACTTAATTATTTTAATTTGCAATTTTCTTTGATTTTCATTATTATTTCAGTAAGTTACAAAAACCCCCTTTTTATTATTTGTGTCGTTTGAATTCGTGATTTTCATAATCGCAAAATTCCTCGTGGGAACGATATCTGCTTACCGCTACTACATTAATTTGTTTTAACGGACGTGATTTCTTTTATATTTGGTTGCAGGCGACAGCATCAACAAATTTTGGCGCCATTGCCGGGAAATCTTGACGGTTTATGTATGTTACGCGTTCAAACCAATCAGATAATTTACAGTACAATCCAGAGATCGAGAAGACAGCGAAAAGACTGCAGAAACAGACTAAACAATACAAGGAAACGCTGAAGATGGACAGAATAATTGCCAACCGCACTTTTCGCGAACTCGCCGCGCCAACTGATAAACAACAACCCCACTGCATCAATTTTCCAAATCTAGGTGATAATAATACTTTTGAATTAAAATCGGAACTGATTCACTTGTTGCCTATTTTCAGGGGTTTACCGGGAGAAGATCCATACAAGCACTTAAAGGAATTTGATGTAGTATGTATGGGTATGAAGCCGACCAACGTGACGGAAGAACAGATCAAGTTGAGAGCTTTTCCGTTTTCCCTTAAAGATGATGCGCAAGATTGGCTTTATTATTTGGCTGGAGAGAACATGCAAACATGGGCCGAGATGAAGATACTTTTCTTCAAGAAGTATTTTCCAGCATCGAGAGCCGCCAATATTCGGAAAGAGATTTGCAAAATTTGTCAACATACAGGAGAAACACTTTACGAATGTTGGGAAAGATTTAAAAAATTATGTGCTAGTTGTCCACATCATCTAATAATTGAACAATTGTCAATTCAATATTTTTACGAAGGGCTTTTGCTTTCTGACAGGAGCATAATTGACGCTGCCAGCGGTGGTGCCTTATTCGACAAAACACCAGCGGCTGCTAGAGAGTTGATCTCAAACATGGCCTCCAATACGTAACAATTCGGAATCCGTAAAGGTCATGGATCAAAGGGCGTGAACGAAATTAATGTAACATCGGTAAAAAAGAGATTGGATGACCTCACTTCTTTGGTACGACAGTTTGCGGTCACAAGAAAAGAAGAAGCTAAGGTATGTGGAATCTGTTCAAAGTTAGGACATCCTACTGATTCATGTCCAATTTTGCAGGAAGACAACGCTGAATAGGTGAATAACATGGGTGGATTTAATGGGCCAAATCAAAGGAAGTACGACCCAATCTCCAATACTTATAATCCGGGCTGGCGTGATCATTCGAATTTGTGATATGGGAACTTTCAAAGGCAGCAAGCAAATGCCAATTTCCAGCCATACCGACCACCACACATGCAGCGCCAAAATCCAAATATGATGTCAACTGCCGAAGGTAAGTCTCCTTTAGAAGAGGCATTACAAACTCTAACCACGAATACTTTGACATTTCAGCAGACTACAGAAGCAAGTATTCGGTCTATAGAAGCAAGTATTCGGAATTTGGAAAATCAACAAAGGAATTTTGAAAATCAGTTGAGTCAGATTGCAGCTACTGTTAACCGACTAAAATCGCGAACTTCTGGTAATTTTCCAGCACAACCAGAGATAAATCTTAGACAAAGCGCAAACGTTATCACATTGCAGAGTGGTAAAGAACTACCGGAACCAATTCCGAAAGCTTCAAAACGTGAAATTGAGGAAGAAATAACGCACTTACCTGAAGAGAAGAAAAAAGTCGTGATCAACAAGGTGCTCCCACCTCCTTTTCCGAGTCAATTAGCAAAAGCGAAGAAGGAAGAACAAGAAAAGGAAATTTTGGAGACTTTCCGAAAGGTTAAGGTAAATATTCCTCTTCTTGATGCAATTAAACAAATTCTGCAACAAGGAAGAACCAAATTGCAGCAGCCTAAGAGGAGTGCGTCAGCCTTAGGAGAATGGGCCATTAATGATATGCGATGGTCTATTGGATATTGAAAATCAAGAAGAAATCAAGATGTGACAACCCAAAAAATACGATGCTCTATTGAAGATTGTCGAAATCGTGAACCAGGAACAAAAAGGAAGAAGTCTACGACAGCTTCTTGGAAAACAGAATAAAAATACTATGATGTGTGAATAGTGAAAGACAAAAAGCCCCTAGATGCGACAGTTGCTGGAAAAGTATATCTCTCTTTTTGCAACCCTAAATCTCTTCATATACGACAATCATCATTCACTTCCTTCTTGAATTAAATCTCTTCATAATCTTGATTGGATTTTATCCCAATTAGATAATCTTCTAGTTTAGGTGGGAAACTTCTTGAAAATGACTCCAGAAAATCTTGACGATTGTGTTCTAATTGGAGACAAATTCTGGAAATTTGCATATTTGGGATTCTGTCCTTATTTTTCCTCTTTTCGATCCTTTTTCGTCTTTTTGGTATTGACAACCACCTGTGAACATTTAACAAATAATTCTATTAATTTATGAACACAATTTCCAAAAATAAACCAAAATTAAGTCCAAAATAAATGCAATTTAATTGACTTATCACATAGTCTATAAAACAAAATTTGATATACGTTCTTATCAATAGCATCACAATAATGTTCATTTGAGTATTTATTAATAGAAAATGGCACTTTACACCTTTCTATGACACGAATATCACTAATAGTTGTAATTCATACAATGATGTAAGGTTCAGGGTGAGGTTTGATTGATAACTTTAGCTTCTTGGCCACTAATTTAATGATGATATTCTCTTAACTACCTCCATCAATAAGCATCAAAGATTTCCTTTTACCATTTCTCCATTTTAAAATAATTGATGTCATTGCCAATCATTATGCTCCTTTTAGAAATCATAAATCTCCTAATAATTCCAACAAAGTCGTCTTCTTCTCTTTTAAGGTATTCATAATCTTTCCCATCCAATTTACAACGATCTCCTCTTAGGATGATTTTCTTATCATTGCTAAAATCATCAGTTCTTATAAAAGGTGTTGAAATTTAAAGTCATATAGGGATAACTTTCTTGTTAACTATTTCCCCAAATCTTTAGTTATCGTTGCGTCACTTTAATGTATGCAGTTGTCTCATGAATTTAGCTAAATATTGTTCAATATTATGAATAGTTATCCTGTGTTCTTTGATTATTCTCTAAACATGGGGTAATCCTTAACCACCATCATTAGGATTACTTGTCATTCTCAAAAAGAACAAGCCTTGTGAGATTCAGAGCTCTAATACCTAACGCAATAGAATAAATAAATAAGCCATCTTAAAACATTAATTTGTTTTAACGGAAGTAATTTCTTTTATATTTGGTTGCAGGCGACAACATCACCGCTATGACAATATGATATAGATGCATATCACTTGAGTAAGGAGAACATTTATTGATTTGTGAAGATTGAAAGTATAAGTTAGTATTCATAGGTGAAAAGAGAGTGGTGAAACTTAGTGGGAAAAAGAAGGCATTATTGGAACTAGAAAATATTAAGGAAAGTTTTGTGAGTGAGATTTAAGAAATGCAGAAGGTATAATTGTTGATAGCAAAAGGGGAAGAAGAAGAGATTCCTTTAAAAATCAGCCAATTTTAGAAGAATTTAGGGATATAATGCCTAATGAACTACTCAATGGATTACCTCCTATGAGAGATATCTAAAGCCACATTGATTTTCTTAGGGCAAGTTTACCTAACCTATCTCACTGCTATATCCGTCCAAAGGAGAATGAGATCCTAAGGAAAAAAAATTAGAGTTGATTAGGAAGGGACATATTAGAGATAGTAAGAGCCCATCTCCAATTCTTGCTTTATTTACACCTAAGAAATATGGTAGTTAGAGGATGTGTGTAAATACTCGAGCTATTAACAAGATTACTATTGGGTATAAATTTTCTAAAAGCTAGACTCTATTTTTTAATAATATAAGATTCTTTAGTTTTCTTAGTCTCATTTGTTTGAATTCTTCTTTCGGACTCCACCCTTATCTCTTTTGGTGGCTCTTTAGCATCCAACTTTTTTCATATTCAATATTTACGCAACATTCTTGTCTTTTAGTGCGATGATGTAACACGTCTTTTCCATCCTTTAGTTCCTCGATAACCTTTCTGCTACATTGATAGTTTGAAATTTTGTTAGTTCTTGATGGGAGTTAAAGAATTAATTAGGCCTCAAATAAAGGTCTTATGATTATAATATTGTCCACATATAATCTACTAATTATGTACATTGTTATTATATTTGTTACTTATTTTGAACTTTTCTCAATGTCATAAGAAATGATATTTTCACTTTGATGTAAGATTTTGATCTCTCCAAAGTCAAGCGATGATGATGTCACACATTTTAACAAATCTATAGAGATTCTTATTTCTTTGAAGGCATCATAAATTAAATGTCCAGAGAGCATTATCTATATATCTAGTGCTCGCTAAAGAATTAGATATTGAGAATATTATTATCATGCGTCTTCGTGATGGTGAATTAGGGATATGTTGTTGGTCTGTTAAAAAGTGATAACTTGAACTTCTATATCTTCTTGAAGGCTTGTCTTTCTCATATCAATTGATTGACCCGTTCTCGTAACATCTTGATTGTAGTAAACTGGTTACTAATAGTTAAGAACTCTATTTGTTTGTTAATTAGAGTAGTTATAAGGATACAGTTTACTCCAACAAGGTTGGTAGATGGGTCACTTGCTTGGGTATTATTTCTCTTTTTTTCCATGAAAGTATCTCAGCTAGTTGAAGTTTAGTTAAATGGGAATATTTAAAATTTCCAAAGATTATGACAATATAATGTAGAATGAAATTGAGGTGGGCTTATTGGATTGCTTTCAGGTCTACAGGACGGTGTAAACAAATATTTTGTGTACTGTTGAAGTTCTTTCTAACAGAGGCATTCTGAAGTTAGTTGGCATAAAAGGTGCTAAATATATAAAGAGAATTCTAAAAAAAAAAGAGATGCAAGGTCTTTACTTTTATAAGTAATCTTTGAAGAAGTAAGGTTGTAACCCAAAAGGCCCACTATGAAGTTAGATTAGTCTTTGATTGGAATTCTATCACCTCATTTAGATTAACTTTATTTTCCATTAAGCACTTTTAAGACTTCTAAGTGGACAAAATAATCGCAGACTTAAAAATGTGAACATAAAAGAAGATATATGAAGTTACAAAAACTTGAATAAATAATATTTTTGAGGTCTTGGAATTTGCAAACATCATTGAACATCTTTCTTCCCTAATCAGATGACAATGGTAAATTTTCGTGAGAAAATTTTCCTTGTACAGGATTCTAACCTTTTATTTACTTCTAACAGCTGAGGGAGTGATAGATTCGTTAGTTAATGGAAAGATGGCTTATATCATAACTCTCAGGGGTGTAAGTTCTTTGGTTCGCCTTCTAATATTTCTTAATATAGGAAGTTTCAAGAGCACAAGTAATTTAACTGATTGATATTTCAGCGCAGACAATGTGGGTTTTTGAATCATTCTTCATCCTTGGTTAATTCTTCATGGCTTTTGCACAGTTATCATTCCTCTATCCTTGGATGGTTCTCGTGTTTTGATCTTATTGGAAGCCCTACTGTAACATCTCGAGCCTGTATAAGTTTTATTGTCATGAATAATTGATATCCTACACGATTCAGATTGTCATTGGATTGATGTTATTGCAATCTTTTGGGGGCATTAATGCTATGCATATTTTGCAAGCTCTATATTTGACGGAGCTGGTAAATAAGCAAAGGGTTTTGTAGCTTTTTGTGTGCTTGTTTGACAGATAAACAAACGATCTAACTGTGGCTTATAACAAGGTTTTCCAGAACGATAGGCCTTGTGTCAATGGCAATGATTCAGGTAAACTGAAATGCAGATCAATCTTTGTATATTACTGGGTAAATCCAGTTATCTTTTTCAGAGTCTTGCCATCGCTGCTTCTGTACTACTTGTTCATAAATCTGGAAGGCGACCAGTTCTCACGGTTAGAATGCCACAAAGTTTCCATTAAACTTCATGAAACATTTATCAGATCATTAGCAATTCAAGTTCCCTGTATTGATTGTCAAGTTTCTGCATCTGGCATGTGCTTAAGTTCGTTCATCCTAGGACGGACATTCTGCTTGCAGGTTGTTAACGATCTAGAAGGGGGGTTGAATAGATCTTTAATCTTTTTCGATAAGCTCTACAAAAAATCAGAAGTTAATTCACACAAAACCAATTTAATTTAAAAACAAATGTAAAGAGTAAAGAAGAAGGGCAAACACTGTTTTTATAGAGGTTCGGTGCTAAGACCTACGTCCTCTACCTAAGCTCCCACTTAGGAT
>JAOTAZ010000008.1:3587529-3599231 GCA_025629785.1 Erythroxylum oxycarpum | reverse complement strand
TTATATATGACATGGATGCTAGGTTTAGGTCTTTACGTAGATCTTTATGTTTGCATGGGAGACTAACGCCTGATGGGTCGTGGACGTATGGAAACGAGCCTGGGCCTAGCATAACCGACCCGACCAAAAATATTATTATATTATTTAGAAGGAAGGTTTATAATAGTGAATGACATGGAATAAGATAGCAGGGGAGAGTTTAATATTATATCATATTCTATCTTAAACAATAAAATTGAGTTACCTCCAATTTGGAGGGTTTAAGATAGAATGTAAATGATAAATATGTACTACCTAATATATTATCAATAATTTTTTATAATACCAATTATACCCTCAACCTTAATAACAACCCTATTAACATATGCCTTGTTCTATAAAAGGTAAAATAGCCACTTATTATTATTGTTATATATACATTACATTTCATTCCGTCCATCTTCTAAACAACATTTTATTATATTATATTATAAACCTTTTCATCTATTTCAAGTAACAATTTTATAATATTTTACCAGTTTACATTACATTATAAATCATTTCATTCCATTTTATTAAAAATCTTACGTCCAACCAAATATAATATAAGAAAGAAGAAAATGTAGTTCATATACCCATAAACTTTGATCAATAAAAAGACGGTAGCTTTCATGTAGCTTGCCTTTGTATGTTGGGTTGGTCTGCCTAATTACATGGGAGATTACGTAAAAGAAGGAAGGAAGATCTCATTTCAAGAAAGAATAGTGCTTTGTTTATTTACAGGGAGTTGAATATGAACAGGAGGAATCTGCTCGTAATCCTGATGTAATACACGAAAGGTACATTAGTGCTAGACTCTTAAACTTTAGAGCTATTTTCAGCGACTTTTACAGTGAGCCTTAGGAGGAAGGTTAGCTAGATTTATGTATGAGGGAGACATGAAAAAATATTAAGGCAACATGAATGAGTGGGATCGGGCTTTATGCGAATTTTGATAGAGTCTCGGATCTTGTTAGAAAGTACTTAACTCACCAAGAAGGGGAGGTTTGAACACTATTATAAACTCTTGAATGGCTTTGTAATTATCCGATGTGAGATTCCTGACAGACCTTATGGAGATTGACTCGACCCACGTTAAGGATTTGATGGACAAAGGACTTAGCCTATGCTCGGATGAATAGACCATGACTAGCGGAGTTGTTGTGGAAAGCATTGAATCAGGCCAACGTGCTATATGCGCTTCAGCGAGATTACACTGCATCATTAGCTTGTCGAGATCTTGGATAATGTGGCGATGACTGGAAGTTAGAGTTGCGGTGGAACTAAATATCTAAAGATAATAGAGATCTTCGAGAATAAGGATGTTAGTTTCCTAGTTGAATGTAAATCCTATCTTTCTGTTATCTTATCTTATCAGTTAGAGTCCTATTTATACGACTCTATTTAGACGGGTGTCGTCTAATTGGTCAACGTGATGTAATCTAATAAGGATAGGTGCGATCTTAGCACAATCTTAAGCAGTTCAGATTTTACATATAACTTGGCTTTCAAGTTAGAAAGCCTATATATAACTCATTCGAACTTTGCTCTTCTCATTCAATCAGAGAGAGTATTCCTTGTATTTTTTTGAGGAAAAATAATATAAAGATTGGTTTAATAGTATCTCTGAGTTTTCTTGTTACCTTTCTTTCTTATTGTTTTTATAACTTAGTTTCTTCGAGTGTCCGAGGTAATCACTTTGAGGGTTGTTGAAGGCTGAGTCTTAATTAAGCGGATCTAAGTGAAACTGCCATGCAAGGGGTGTTGGAGATCAGCTTCAGTGAAAGTTCGAGTTCAAAAGGTGATTTTGTATCAACTAGCATGGACATGATGCATTATTTATTTATTTATTTTGGTAGGAACTGTTTAACGAAAATAATTAATGTAAAGACCAGGGACTAGAATCGCAAATTAAGAACTTTCTATCTTTACGTGTTAAAAAGGAAAAGGAAAATGACAAATGAATCACAGTTGTTTCCGTATTCTCTCGTATGCCTCGTTACAGGGAGAGGCAAGTTTCCGTTATATATGCTCTTAGAAAAACTATTGAATTACTTTCTATCTATGGTTTCTTTGATATATTGCTTTTTTTCTTGATTGATGTTCATTTACTATGCTCGTGTCACTCGTGACCTAATATTATTGAAATAGATCACCCTGTTGGAACAGCTTGTTGGAAATTCCTGTACCCTTTTGTCTAATGAGTAGGCATTTTATTTCTTTTTTAAGAAAAATAAATTCCCCATCTCTTAATTTCTTCATATTTTTTATTTCCCTTTTTAGATTTGATGCATTGTATTTCGTCTAATCCCGAAGCTTAGAAATAATTAATATTAAAAAAATAAAGTAGGTACAATCATTAAGGATGGCTTGATGATTAATATGTAATTAGTTTATTGTTAAGTAACATTTTCTGACCTAAGCAAGTATGAGGATTATGAGTCAAAGCCTTAACTTGATGTTGAGTAGGATGCCAACTAATATTTTTTTAAAATTAAAATCAAATGCATAAAAAATTGTTTTTTTTAGGATTACCAGAACTCGGTCTCAGCCATTTTATGTTGACTATAACTTAGCTCAACCAGCAGATTGAGTAACTGGTTAAAAAGTAGGCAAGCTTCTCTTATAAGATTAAATCATTGTTGGATTCAGCCCTAAATCATCCCTAGAAAACCAAAAACAGATTAACCAAATTGAAACTTGAATTTTGACCTAAACGCTGATACAGAATATAAATACATTAGCCTTTGACAGAAACTATGGATGGAAAGTCCAATTTTAGCTGTTGCCTGTTACGTCCCTATCCAATAAAGCTTCCTGACGTTCGAGTTATGAGGCATATGCTAGTTACCCCAAGTTCATAAATCCCATGTTTGTGCAGAGCTATAAATACTATCAAAATCGATCAAGAGGAACGAATCTACAGCCATCAAAACAGCAAGAAATAATTTTAAAAAACCATGTTTTCACGTATTAATGTGACTCCTAATCAAGCATAAGCTAGGGAACACCTGAAGTGTAAGAAATTAATATGGAAAATTATGCTTTAATTTGGATTTTTTTACATGAATACCTGTCGCAAGTTTACATGCTTTCGTCGCTTAACCAAGTGGTTGGAGGTTCGATTATCACCCTTAGAAATGCAGCAAACTCCTGGGTTAGTTGTAGCCCTCCCATATTAGAGATGTTCCCGCAGCGAAAAGAGATTAGTTACTGATTTCGTCGGTGAATACCTGGGTGTACCAAAAAATTTAAACTAACAAATAAGATGTTCAATTACTAAGTCAAATCTATCGAAATTTAACGTGTGCCAATATAAAAGTAGGGTGAAGGGTAGCCTAATGTATAAAGGATGAAATGTCCTACTTAATCACCCACTGGTTAAGCATTTGCCCCTTTCCGTCCTAGGGGCTTAGGCGGCTCTTCCTGTGCGTTCATTTTGGTCCCTTTGTTCTATGTCAAAATGATTGCCAATTGGATCACTTCAAGAAGTACAGATATTCGTTAAGACTTCCATTTTGTAAATTTAAAAATCTTGTAAAATCAAACGTCATGATTAATTTCAAGCACTAAGAATTTGACCGAGTGAGAGATCGGTAATGTTACTTTTCCATCCCTCACAATTCATTATGGTACATGAGTTAGATGTTTGATGCATGCATGGAAATAAAGCGAGAGAAGCTTAATTGAAGAAGTTAAGGCCCAAACCCTCTCTGCATTATCTCCGTTTTCTTAATTGTCCTGAAGTCATCCTATCCCGTCGTGTAGGGTAAGAGAATTGATTCCAACCCAAGACACAAGTAAGACAGTATCCTTCTCATCTTAGTTTTTTTAACGCTTTTAACATCTTTATTTTATTTCTCTCTCTGTACACGAGACTCCGGAGCAGTCCACTCCCATACTCATTACATGTACGTATACTCTTAGCTACTTTGTTTGTCTGAACGTTGGAAAGGAAAGATAAGAGAGAGCTGTAGTTCTTCGGTGGATTCACTAATAGGTTCCACGTTTTTCCTTCTTGTTTTGACCCTCCACTCCACTCTTTGTCTTTCGATACATCTCCAGCTAGCTTCTATAGAGTACCCACCCGCACACACACGTCCTTTCCTCTCCTTTTACACGACCACTGTCCTTTATATATAGCTCACAGTCACTTCATAAACCTCATAATCTCTCTCTCTTCCTGCATTTTCTGCTCTGTCTCTAGATGTAAATATACTTGCTCAGAACTTAATCCATAATCAACCCTTTTGCTCTGAAACAGATTACTCACAGCTGATTAGCATGGCTGACCCACCAAGCCCAAGCGTGAACTCTTCCTCCTTCTCCTCCTCCTCCTCCTCCTCCTCCTCCTCTTCACTACCTCCAGCTTCACCTTCTTCATCATCAGGGTTGTCTTCCAACCCGAATGATGTTAGGCCCGACCCCGAGCCTGAAGTGAACCCCAGAAAGCCGAAGCGGGCTAGAGACAACAGCAAGCATCCTGTTTACAGAGGTGTCCGAATGCGCACGTGGGGAAAATGGGTATCGGAGATCCGAGAGCCCCGTAAGAAGAGCCGGATCTGGCTCGGCACTTTCTCCAACCCGGAAATGGCGGCTCGTGCTCACGACGTCGCTACCATGAGCATTAAGGGCAACTCCGCCATCCTCAACTTCCCAGAGCTAGCCGGGGTGCTTCCTCGACCGGCGTCCAACTCTCCCAGGGACGTTCAAGCCGCTGCAGCTAAAGCTGCTTCGATGAACTTTAGCCGGGGAAACAATAGCAACGATGATGAGGAGGACATCGACGACGACAGTAATGTCAGAAATAACAATAATCACAATCATAACGATATGAATAATGGGTCATCGTCTTCTACGGTGACGCAATCATCATCTTCATCAAACGCGGATGTGACGTCATCGGCTGGTGACGTGGCGGCCACTTCAGAGGAGCTGAGCGAGATAGTGCAGTTACCGAGTCTGGAGTCGTCGATTTTTGAGGAATCGCCCGAGTTAAGGGACGAGTTCGTGTTTGGTGACTCGTGGCTGTATAGCCCACCATGGTATGAAGAGTATTGTGGCGGTGGAAACGGGGGGTGCTTCAGCGAACAGTTGTTAATAACGCCAGAAAATGTTAGTACAAATAGTTTTGACGTCTTCTTGTGGGAACATTATTAGCTTTTTCTTTTGGCTTTCGTAAGTGTATTATGACTTTTGGTTTGTGCGTGTGTGTCCACATACTCTTCACTTTTCTTGAGATTTTGATGATATTGTTAGAGAGGGCCTTCGAAACAATTTTCTCTTTGAGGGCTAGGCTATATAATACCTACTCTTTTCACGACTTGATTCTTATCAATTTTAGTACTTCTTGGCTAGTTTCCTCTACATAAACCATTATTAGACTATTTAGAGGCTTAATTAGTGTAGACTTTAAGAAGACCAATAAATGCAATGTCCAAGCTGATGCCTTTTTGGCACTTGGCGCTTCCTGTGTGTTCTTTTCCTGTCTTAATCCAACTATTGCTTTGCTTTAACTTGGGAACCAACATGGTTTTTGTCCCTCATAGTGTACCGATTCGGTTGGCTTGGGTATGTACATGTCTTTGTTAATGAGGAACTTAAGGAGATTGGAATGAGTCGTGACTAAGCTTACCGTTCTAGCAATTTGTACAAGTCACGATAACTACTGGCTTAAAAAAATTATAGTCTTCGGTTACTCGTGTTCTCCAAGGAAAATAATCCTTTCTTGATGTTTGTGTTGCATCCAATTATTTTTTGATTAGATGGGGCTCATTCCCTTGACAATTGCGTCTCAACCACCGTATTATTTGCGGTATCATTAACTTATATGAATGCCAAGGATCGTATGCAAGCAGTTGGGGGCAATATTTTTGTGCCTTGGAAATTAAATAATGAATGGAGATCATACACATATGCCTAATTGATTCTATGAAAAGGGTATTGCATATCTTTTTAAGTATACTAATTTGGTTGTTAGGATGTTAGAACCTTCACATTGACATAGGTCATCCCCTATAAGTTACAGTCTCTCATACCTCAAATGAATTTCCCAACTATCTTAACTTTCTAATTGGAAGAAAAGAATAAAAAGGTTAAATTCCCATAGTTAATGGCAAATTATTCAGCAGCTACAATAGTATATATATATATATAGATATATAAACAGTTATTTATATCATTCACATCCTCCTCCAAATAATTCTAAACATAAACTATTTTACAATAGGATATAGCTATGAAAACAGTTATTTACATCATTCACATCTTCACTTTAATAATTCAAGGTATATTTTACTTTTAAAAGATTAAAAAATCAAATTATAGTATGATAATTTGTCTAATTTTTTTAAATATGATTAATTAATAATAAAAAAATATTTAAAATATTAATATTAATTAGTTTTAACTTTCAATCATTAAGTTGTTAAATGATTTTTTACATTACTTAATTTATAAATTAATGCATATGATTTCTAAATTATTACATATAATCCTAATTTTATTTAATGCGCATTAACAAAATTTGAAATGAAATCTCTTAAGGATTCTACTTTAATTTTCATTCTCAACATGGTAATACCCTTCTTTCAGCCATTATAGACCATTGCAAGAGTTTAATATTTCACATACCACATTTATTATTCCATTGCTAATGGACCTGGTAGGAAGCAATTATTTATATATTTTTTAATAATCTCCTGTTAATAATTGTGGACCATAGTACATGTATTTATTGGAATACGAAACAGATTAAAAATCTAATCTTAGCTATATATTCCCTACCTTTCCTTGAATTGAACCCCACTCATTTTGTTCTTATTGACATAATACATGCTGAAATTTTAGACTCTCAGGATCCATGATGAATGCCATTTTCTTGTTGTTTATGTTGATACGAAAACAGCGTGGGGTTTCATTGCATAGACTCAACTACTACGCCACGTACACGGACAGGCACAAAATCCAAAACCCACTTTCCAAGCTCCGTTTTAGTAGATCGCCACCGAATCGGCTGTAATATATTTATATATGAGTGTATAAGAACAGGCATGGGGCTATAGTTTTTCCAAAGCAACAAAGCTCTCCCCGACCCCATTTCATAGCTGTAAAGATGTGAGAGAACAAAGAAATAGAAGGCCCCTATTTCTTCGATTACTAGTACTACTACGACCAGTGCCAGCTTTTGTCTTGTTATTAGAGATATTTTAATTATTTTAACCAGGTTTTTTTTTTTATGTGGTTGGAAATTGGAAACCTCAAATCTAGCAATGCAGACCGCCAGTTTCATGTTAGTTTAACTTCAGTTTGTACCCTAAGAAAAAGGGTCTCCAATGGAACGATAATCGATAATCTAGTGCATTAGTTTAAGTGCTTAATTAATTAGCTGATTAAGAAAAAAACTGCCTGGAGGAATGAGGCATTTTGACCTAGTTAAGATTTAATGTACATATGTTTGTTACTGTTCTTCGTAACTTGCCCTGTAATCAGCCACACGTGCACCTTTATTATCAAAGTTGACTCCTAATTAATAAGTAGAACTTACTTCATCTTAAACCGTTTGGCATCTTATGAATAGATGTGCTCTTTCCACATTCTCCAGATAATAACCGCTATATTGTTTTCACCATCTCTTTATCTCCAACAAAACAGCCTGAATTGAAGGCAGTGAAGTTTCTGTTCATATATAAATTTCTCACATTTCCAGAACTGAAGTGGGTTATACTTCACAGTTAGTCATTACGCGTGAAATTAATCACTAGACAGCTAGATTTGCTCCGACTTAATCAATAATGTTACCTATGCCCCTAACAAGTACATAATGGTAAATAAAAATTAGCAGTTTATTAATAGACATCTTAGAATCTAACGCCTGTAAAATTTTATATATTTTAACTGAACAATAAATTAAAGGGTAGATCTCTTCCTCCTTACTTATTACAAAGGATCCATGGACAAGTAATGTACTTGCTTATTGTGACGATCCACTATGTAATCGTTCTGCAATAACGATTAATATTTTTTTAGGCACCCTCCATAACAGTTAGTGTGATACAGTGATTTACAGTCAACGCCAGGTTTTTTCAACCTGTTCATTAATGAAAATGATTCAAAAGCACCTGCTAAATCCCAGAATCGTAACCCACTCTCTGACCATGTACACTGGCCTGCGTAGGTAAAACTGATGAAAATGTGTGCGAAAGTAGAAAATGCCAAGAATCAGCATAATGCGCGAGTCAAGAAGATGGGTTGAAATGGAACACCTGCCTGACAGATTGGATCCTTTAGATTGTTGTTTTTCTGTTGTATTCTCTCATCTTTTTTTGGGGAAACTTGTAAGGTCAAGACGAACTATAAAATCTTCTTTTACTCAAATCTGATCAAGACCTGGCTCCAAATGATCATTAGGACAAATCCTTAAACAATTGCTGCAAATTTGATGCTTTAATAGTAAAAATGGAAAAGCTGATCCCGGAATCGATTCTTTTGCCCTTTTTCATTTACATGTTTATTACTAACAGTCTAAGGCCCGTTTGGTTGAGCTTTTATCAGTAAAGCTTTTGTCAATAGAGCTTTTCTGAGAAGAGTTTTTTTAAAAAGTCAGTTAATTATTTGACTGTCAATTAAAAAAACAACTTTTTTAAAAGAGCTTCATACAGTAGACTGTTTGGCAAATGCAAAATTTCTTCTTTAATCTCTTCATTATATTCATGATCATTGTCAGAATCATTATCAGAAGATGACATCTGTATTAAAATATATAAAAAGATAAATAAAAAGCTTATTGTATAACATGATAATAACACATTACAAGTAGTCTAATATTAGTAACCAAAGACATATCTAATTTATTACAAAAATCGCAATCATTTTATTTTCTTAAGCTATTCGATTTGAAGATCAACATTCTTAAGCTCAACAAACATCTCTCTATTTTTCTTCTTCAAAAATAATTTGGTAGCTAAAATAAACACTTCACTTCCCCTTTCTGTTTTAATTATACTTCGTAAGATGTTCATCACCTCAGCAATGCTATAACCAGGTAGAGATTCCATGAAACACTTGGACGACTTATGCTGGCCATGGTAGAGATTCCATTTTCCAGGATCATCCAACAATCATTTGGACGACTTATGCTGGCCATCTGAAGTCCATAGCTGGAACTGAACAGGTTTTATGTTCCAACCATGGACATGTTCGGTATTGCAGATCCGGCGACTGAATCTTTTTGCAACCCTTCCCAAATGCAGTCTGAAGAATATGCTATAACTTCCCGTTAGAAATGGGAACTCATGCTGTCCATCAACCTCGAGCCACCAGGTTTGCTAAAGATATGCAACAGATAAGAATCTGCATACGAAAAAATGGATACTAAAATTAAATCCAGCACAAAATTATCCAACATATTTAAAACTGCATAGTACCTCATTTAGCAATAGAAATTTCAATCTGAGCTCCATTTCAAACATGATATGGATCTTTGCTTATCTAATATTAGGAATCAAATGACAATTGAGTTGAAAAACTATGGCTAGCAGGAACGAGAAGCAATCAAATAATGGGGCAATATGAAAAGAATTATCTCATGACAATATTATGAAGCATGAAATTTGTCTGCCACAGATATACCAATAATACATTATTCATCTTTAACTATTCCATGTTTGAAAGTGTTCAAGTTAACCGACTCGCTAAGTCAAATCCCCATAGTTCATTTAGCTTACGAAATTTAGAGACATAAACAGTTTGTTTAGTTCTTACAAGTAGTTCCATAAACAGATATAGAAGGCAAAAGGTAGCAGGCAGCTAATTCCTAAAGGAAAGAAGTCATGTTTGAGCTATGCGGGAAAATAGCTCAACAGGAGGGTGGTAAATCAGAAATTCACCAGGTGATAACAGCAGGATCATTCATGAGGGGTAATAGGATAAGTCGTTACTTGTAATGAGTTGTAACTATCATACAACACAAGTCAACATGAACAATAAGAAATCCATGTTGTTGGGTAGAGAACAAACTCAAAAGCTTGAAATAATCCAGACATGTTATTTCTAGAAAATTTGAGCTTCAGATAATCATGATCTAAGTTCCTATTTTGCGTTCTGCTACCTCCAAGGGCCAGCAAAAACACAGAGATGTAAAACCACACCATCATCAATGGATTCCACACATATTTATATATCACACACCCAGACACATGATTCATCACATGGACAGGTAAAGAATGATAACAAAAAACTTACTATTTGAAGTATTTCAGCAAGCAAAATGTCCTAGACAACTTGAACTTGATCTGACAATCTAAAAAACACATCCCAACATTCCTCATGAAATATACTATTAAATAAATTGGAACAAAAGGCTTCCATTAATTCTTACCTAGATTCCTCAGTAGGCATATGATTCCAATATCTTCTATCGTCAATCCCAGTTATTGTTAATCGCTTAAACGAGATAGACAAGAAGACACCACCTGTACGTTTGTCTAGCCACACTTTCTGCACAAAATCCAAATCTCAAACTCGTTAATAAAACGTTGAGCTTCTAACAAAGTCAGAACCATCTTGCACTCATCAGAAAGAATCAGTATGCTAGAGGTTCTCTGCTTATATTTTTACTAGATCATTAAACTCTATATAAAGGTTGAAATCAAAGTGGAGGCATCCTTCAGTTGCATCTTTCGCCTTCTATGTAGCAGACAACAGGAAAAATAACTGATAATTGAAGCCACACAACTCTCAGGTAAGTTACCCAGACTTGATTTTCGCACCGGTGACTATAAACCAGAACACCCATAAAGGGACCAAGTAGTCGGGTCTGTGAAAACTGAAGAAAGTTTCGCACCCAACATGCAAACGTCGACGTCTGCGTATTAAACCTAGACCCAATAGCAAATATAGAGGAACTAACTTGATACTAGGGTGTTTTCAGAGTTGTGAGTGATTAGAGAAGATGAATCGTGAGTGTGTGAGGAACAAGCAGAAGAAAGAGAAAGAAAAGAAAGAGATGTTGTAAAATTGTTATTTACAAAAGTGACGGGAATGGTCTACCCGAAAAAGCTGTATTTTGATTTTTTAAAAAGCTATTTCTACTGTAAAAGTACTTTTGAAGTTTTTCACCAAACACTTATTTTTCCTTAAAATGACTTTTGCGGTACAAAAAAGTGCTTTTGGAGCTTCCAAAAGCTGAACCAAACAAGAGCTTAATACAACAAATAAAGATTAATAAAACAATATCATTACTTAAAAATAATCTAAATTAGATTACGCAGTCTTGACGATTTTACACTTTAATTTCAGTTTTTTCTTCATTTTCAGTTTGTTCTCTCGACGCCCTCATCTTTCGATTTTTAGATTCGCAACTCCTACACCTTACATTAAGGACATTATGAAAACGAACCAAAAACGAAAAACTTACTGGTGCAGTACGTTATAGCGCGAGAGTAGTTTGGGCGTCAAAAGAACAAAAAGAAAACAAAGGACTGAGGACCTCGGGAAAACAATAGGTAATGTCAGACTAGAATTGAACAAAATGAAAGTTGAAGTATTTTATTACTATTTGTTGAAGTTTGAGCTAAAATTAAAAAAAATTGAAAGTTTAGATATTTTATTGTTACTTTTTATAGGTTAGGTTATAATTAAAAATTTGTCGAAAGTTTAGACTTTTTTTGTAATTAATCCAATTT
>JAOTAZ010000008.1:3553760-3567822 GCA_025629785.1 Erythroxylum oxycarpum | reverse complement strand
ATATGTAATTATCTTACTGTTAAATTTATTTTTCTTTCCACTAGTTTTTGTTGTGACAAATTTTAATAAAAAGGAAAGGACCAATTATGTAAGAAGAATGGCAGACTGTAACTTTTATGTCCTTCAAGTAGTATTACTGACTTTTTAATGTGGAAAAAACTGAAACTTGTTAAAGAATAACCACAAATGGAACAAGTAAGTAAAGGGGATGAAATACATGAAAATGTAGTAGAAGGCAAAGTAGGGGAAGCGATTGTTGAAGAAGATTCTACTTTTCTAAGGTGGAAATAATTAATAACTAAAATGATGGAACGACAATCTAAACGACATGAAGATGTAGTAGAAAGAAATGGATATGATATAAGCATGGATATGGCAGAAATTGCAACTACTTAATGCAAAGGAAATCATATATTTTAATATTTTAAAAATAATTTCTCTTATATATATTAACATTAATAATTATATTGAATGAATTTAAACTTTTCTTGGGGTATAGTAGCTCATAAACAAAATCTTACACTTCTGAACCATGTTTGGGAATATGTTAATGTAAGAAATCATTATCTTAATGCTCCTTTCAATTTTGATTTATGACATTTAAATTAATATTGATTAAATTATAGAAGAGATATATTCTACCATTAGAAGGTAAAAAATAAACTTTGAAAATTGTTGGAGACGCATGGAGAATTGACTAGTGTAAAGTGAAGCAAAAGCATTTCAAGTAGTATATGACAGATGCAGAAAAAATGGTCAATCATCCTAACTATGTAAGCAAAGAATTCTTTGAGGATATCATTTCTTATTGGAACCTCCCACGTGTGAAGGTATGATAATTATTATTACTTTTTACAAATTAGTTACATGATATCTAACTAATATAATGGTTTAATGTGTAGCAAATTGCTAAAGCAAATACTCAAAATAGAAAACAATAAACTGGAATGCAAACAATTGGTCCTATGAGATTTGCAAGTATTTATGCTAAGTTGGTAAGTTCTCCACTGATTTATAATCTATTAAGAAATTGCTTTAATTTTCTAAATTATTTATAAATTTTAATTAACAATTGTTTTCATAGATAGCAAATGAAAGAGAAGATAAAACTCCACTCTCTAATGCTAAAAAGTATATTACAACTTATAAAAGAAAGCCTAGAAAAGTGTACAAGAAATCTACTAAAACTGTAAGGGAGAAAATTGTGAGTAATGATGGTTTTGTAATAATTTTCTATATTGTTGCTACTTTTGTTGAGATGCCCAAATTTATTGCTTATTTCATGTGTTTCTAATTCCATTTTATTTTTTTATATTGTTAATTTGTTTTTCTTGTCAAAATGAGTTATTTCTAGTATAATTGGAACTATACTAGGTTTTTTGTAATCATATATGGTGCTTGCATTCATTATTATGACTACAAATTTTCTTTTGTAGGCTCGCATTAAAGAAGTGCAAAAGGAAAATGATAGTGAAAAGCTTGATAAAGTTATGGCTAATTTGGGGGTGATAAGGCCTGGTCATAATAAACTTTTTGGATGAGGTGTGGAAGCATCTACCATGAAAGAAAAAAATATGGTGAGTGAAGCCTTGTACAAAGTTCTTAATGAATATTTGCAGTCCATCCAGAATGCGTTAGAAGAATAGATGAACCGAAAAATAGAAGTTGAAAAGGAGATAATGAGAAAGGAATTAGAACAAGAGAAAGTAGAACACATGAAAATGAAAAGGCAACTAGAACATGATAAAGTTGATAAAGAAGAAATGATAAAACAAATGTTCTCCCTCATTCAATCTTAGTTTGGGCAAGCTAAAACTACTGACATAGACATGCTTTGTAAATTGATTACACCTAGTCAATCAAGAAAGGAATCTTCTATTCCTCCAAACCATACATATCAACATGAAGAATAACAGGTAACAAATTTCCTTAATTCAGCATTTTTTTAAATCATCTTGTTATCATTTTTGATGGAATTAGTTGCTTATGTTCATGCTTTCCAAATTTGTTCATAAAAAGAACTGAATCATTGTGTTGTTAATTTTTGGATTATGTTATTTGTCTTAATTAAATTGTCGTCACAATAAATTAGTTAGTATTTCATTTTTTTACATATATCAACCTATTTGTGAATATAGTAGATTTACATTTCTAATATACTTGTTGTTTCTTTATTTCTTCTTTTGTATGATGGTGATGATTAGGAGTGAACAAAGAGGTGCTTGGTGAAGGATTTTAGATAGCCCATACATATTGGTTTTGTTTAGTATTTAGATTAATTCATTTATATTCCATATGAAATGGTGGACGATATTGTAGATGGATATTTTAGCTAGTGATTGTTTGCTTTCATATTTTGAATATGTTAAAAGATTGAATTTTACAAGTCCTTATGGACTATATATTATATATAAATGTCATTTTTTTAATCATTAATTTACCTTTGATAGTACGTACATAATTAAGACATACATTAATATCTATATATTTCTTTTAATGTCAATATAGATGTTGCCTACATAATAACAAGAGCTTGATTTTACGTTAAATAATGTTGGTAATGAAAGAATAAATTGTTGTTTTTATTATTACAAATTGTTGCCTAAAATAATTTACTTTGTTACCTTACAAATTCTTAAAAGTGTTGTAATATCTATTTAATATGTTATTATAGTTTGAAGCTAATGTGTTGCCTTAGTCAAAACTTAAAACAACATTTTTTATTTTATTACCTAATCAAAATATTACGTTGCCTTATACTTATTACAACTTCAATTTTTGTAACGATATTAATTCTGTTCCCTTAAACCAAAGGCAACAATAATTATACTTATAGAAAGATTTTTGTTTGTTGCCTAGAAAATTTTTTGTTGTAGTGTGATAAGCATTCATTTAAATTTACTATGACGAAATGTAAATTGAAACAAATATTATTTTAATTAAAAGGAGTTTAAATTTAAATTACATTTTTAATCTCTCTCCTTCTAAAAGATTAACTAAGCGTTTGATTTGAGCACGGGGTTAGCTATGGATATGGGTATAATAGTAGAAGGGGATGGGGATGGGTATGAAAAATAAAAAAAAAATGATGTTTGGTTCGTAACTTGGGTTTCTGTATTAATACCAATAATCTTGTTTCGTTTGTTGCATTAATGAGAATGAAAGATAATGCAATACCATTTTTACCCTCAATAAAAAAGAAAATAATTTTCCCTTTATATGTTTATTGGGGCTATCTCCATATGTTTGTTAAAAAAAATTAATCAGTTTTGTTAAGGAATTTTATTGCAATTTTCAAGAATTAGATGAACTATATGCTCATTTGTCAACAGAGTTGCATAATGCCAACAATATAATTGCAACTATATTTCCATATCATATTTAATATGGAATATAAAGCATAAAACAACATCAAAATAAACTTAAAACATAAAGCATCAAAACATAAAGCAAGATTTCTCATAGTACCTAAAACATAAAGCATCAAAACAACATCAAAATAAACTTAAGACACAAAGCCTTCGCATGTCAATGGGAAGGTTGAGGAACCACTTAGAAGGCCGAATAAATTCAAGAACATCTTTACGTAATTGTTAAATTGTAAAACCAAATAAAAGTAATTCTTCTCTTTATCCAAAGGTTAAGGTTTTATCAAACAAAAAAGACATGACTTCTATGAAGAAACAGGCGTTGGATGAAGATGAAGAGCTTGCACCAACGTAGAAGACGATTTACTATGTGTTTTTTCTTTTTTTAAAGAGTTAAAACCATATACGAAAAATCAAATTAAATCACAAAACAATTATAAGGGAAAAAAAGGAGCAGATTGGTTTTATGATTCTCGTTCAATCCATAACCATATGCATTTTCACATCATCAAATCATATAGCCGATTGGTTATTCTCTTGATTAAATCATAAAACGAGAATATATAAGAAGAGCAAAAGCCCCATTTACAATGAGATGAAACCAGGTTCTATCCAGTTCATTTAATATCAAATTAAAACGAGGAATTTCAGAAAATATACCTGGAAGTGCAGAGCAAAAAATTCCTTCGTTGATGAGACATGATAAGGCAGGATGGAAGATCGTAAGGAATTGAAAGGTAATAACGAAGTAAAGAGGATGGTAGTGCAAAGGCTGGGAATAAAAAAGTAAAAAATAAACATGATAAAAACTTATATTGAAATGAAAACTCGATACCCACCCCCTTGGTGGGTTTAGTAGATTTCTAAAATTAATGGGATAAATCTATTTCTTTGGAATTGAAAACTCTAAAGCAAACATTGCTTTTTTATAATTATTTCATTCCTTCATTTTTAAACTCTCAAACCAAACGCTCCCTTAAACTGATTAAAGGGGAAGTATTACAGATAAAAGTGTTTGAGCTAAATACAAAACACAAGAATCGAAGGAAAATATTTAAAAGATATATAAAAAAGAGAAAGACTGCGCCAAAGTTATCAATTGATGGTCAAGTTCTTGATAAGCTCTAATAGAGTCGTATCATTTATAATTATCTTCCACTAATTTTTCTTAAGTCTTTATTTTTTCTGTTAGAGTCCTTAAGTATAATTCTTTTGCATCTTCTCACTAGAACACCAAGATGTCTCTTTTTTATATGTTCGAAGTACCTAAATCTTGTCTCTCTTAATTTACCATCAATAGTAGTCACCCTCAAGTTATCTCTTACTAACTACATTTAAGAGAACATACTCATCTCTTTTATCATTAACTTATAATTATCTACTTATTTGATGGGTCAATACTTTACCCTCTAAGGTATGACCGGTCCAATTACTAAATGGTGACATTTACCTTTTAGTTTGAGTAATAATCTTGTGAATTACTTATTTTGTATAAATTATTTGATGAAATAGTAATTTTAAATTAAATAATGAATTAGATTATACAATATTTACAAAAAATAATTTATCTTTATTAAAATTATAATCTTTTACCGTAACTCAAAACTTTTAAATTTTTGAATTAGAAATCATTTAAAGGGCTGTTGAATCACTGCGAAAAAGTAGATATGCAACTTTGATGATACGACATGCTATTCCCACACTAAAGGACCACTCACACATTCACACATCTTTTCATTGAGAAGGACATGTCACAGCAGCACAAAATTAAGAAATTAAAACAAAATGGAAGGGCATGCACGATCAAGTTACTAGACGAAATCAGCGAAGCATGCATGGTTTGGCTGATACCCTCAGCGGGCTTGTGCAGGTTTTGCTCGTAATCCCATTAACGATTTCTGAAATATCCCGGATATGTCTAGGTAATGATGACTTCGAAGTTCGAAGGCAACAAACATTTTCTTGTTTTAAATCTGGGAATGGCACAATATGAATGCAGTCGGTAGGTCCAATCTGACAGACAATATGCGATTTGTCTGACAGGAGTTGTAAGACTTTTTCATCAATCATAGAATTCAACAGTGTCTTCAGCTTTTTAAGCTTAGATTAGTCCACTATTTGTTATTTTCTACGCCCATGTGCAACGTCTACATGTAATGTATCTTCAACGTACGATTTCTTGTCCTGCATTTCAAGGGACATGGTTTGATCTGTCCATAGAATAGATTTCAAGGGACCGTTCATGTAAAGATATAGAGTCAGTGTCAGAGATGGATAGCGATTGGCCATCATAATTTTTAGAAGATGGGTCATATTTCTTTTCTCTTGTTGATTTTTGAAGTAGTATTGGTCGTCATCATCTAACAGTAAGAGACGAATGTTATGCTGATAATGTACAAAAAGTTGTTAAAAATCGAATTTAGTTCACGAACAATATGATTTTGCGTAGTTGGTAAACCGAGACAAATATGAAAATGACACGACGGTGGGATTAGAACTTTTGACATTTGCATATCTAGTTTTGAAAATGAAATAAATGGGTAGATCTAAAACCAACAGTCGGCATACATGGACTGATTTGTGTTTATTCCTCAAGTTCATGATGAAAAACTAGTTAGTATTAATATGATTCCAGTATCTATATAAAATATAATTAAGCTGGTTAATGATTTAAAAATGAAATAGCATACTTGCAGATTTCACTCAAATGTTACAAATAATATGGGCTGATTCACACTCTTCTCAATCACTCGTAAAAATTGAACCTGAAGTTGACGATGCTGAGTTAATGATTGGATTAAGCAGACCACGCGTAACTAGTCATCAAATTAAAGTTCATACTCCGGGTTCAGGTGCTGAAGTTGAGGCATGGAGGTTTGACTAATCAACCATGGTGTTCCATCATTGACCCTGCCTCAACCAAAAATTTCATAACCCGAAACATTCTAGGAATGTAGCCGACCTCTAATTAAGAGACTTAACAATCCGCAATAATGGCGATCGATCCAGTCACTATAAAAGTGAAGGCACAAATACAATTGCGAAAACGTGACACTGGACTTGGACCGTCTGATCCAGAAATGAGCGAAGGTGGAAAGTGGGGCGGTGAGGCTTTCCACCGCCACGGATTTTAGGCGTCTACAAAATCTCCTGCCCGACATGTTTTGTCGCTGGAATAAGATTGACTCCGCACGAGGGAGTTACGCGAGCCACACGTGTGAGGTACCATTTGTATTATTGTATAATTCAGTCTCTTTTTGCCTTAAAAAGTAAATCCTAGGGGTTCTTTTGTAGGGATTTGATGATTGTTACGACTGAACAGCGAAAGAGGCCGAAAGTGTTGCGTCTCTGTGTGTGTATTATGTAGGTAGGAACACCAGATCAACGGTGGAGTCTCACATTGTATATAAAATTTTAATAATTTATGTTGTTCTTTTACGAGTGCCTTTTTAGTGATGATTCATACCTTTTTCGCTTTTAGCTAGACTTAAAAAGCAATTATTTGGTGTTATATGTATGGGGAAATGTAGGCTTGTTCTCTTGTAATCTTTGCAGAGGATTTAAAGCACCGTATGCTCAATTAGTGGCATTCTAGGTGACATAGGTTAACATCAAAATTCAATTAAACAAATTGCATAATATATTATCTTTAAATTTTAATATTTTAGAAGTTTTGGAGAATCAGACAAATTAAAGAATTCATGCACATCCGAGACCAAGGGTCACAATCTCACGAGAGTGAGGTAACTCTAAAAACCTATCTTGAGCTCGGATTGTAGATTACACCTCAGCCATTACAAATTTAAGAAGTCATGTATGCGACGAAACAATTATATGTATACAACCTTCAATCGAGAGGGAACATTCGAAGCATGACAAAGGAAAAGTTAAGAGTCTTCACTGTCTGGAGTTAAAAGCCAATCCACATTCTATCTCAAGAGTGTGATTGTGGTGAAACAGACGATAACCTAATTGTTGAAAGGGTCTCACGAGTCACAAACCCATCGGCAAGCTGATACAGCCTCTAATCAGAAGGGAATATTAGAAGCATGACAAAGGAAAAGTTGAAAGAGTCTCACTCTCTTGAGTTAAAAGCCAGTCCACATCTTACCAAATGTGGGCTCGATCATCACGTGGGAATGGGGTTCTTCAATCTCATCGTATTCCTGGCTCTTAGGAACCCATCTTCCCAAACTTCTCGTTCCTGAAAACAAGAGGTGTTTGTTCAACGTTGGACGGGACTGTACCGTCCTCTCATCCTTGACAGAGATTGACAGAGAAACGAGAGGGGACAGGTCAGGTCATGCAACTTAGACAGTTTTTTCAAGCCCATACTCCATACATGTTTGTTATATCGGGATTGTGTAAAACCAATACGAGCCCAAGTGCTGTCTTAAATTTACAGAAAATAATTAAACACACTTTGTAGTATTAACAAGTTCTTATATCTTTATCAGAATTTCTCACATATTTTATTTATATTAAAATAATTCAACTTGACAAATATTTTTAATATCATAACAAATTTTGTAAAAGTAATATAAGTGAACCTACAAAAGAGTCTTGTACTGGACCCAAATTACCCTTTTTAGTTAAAATAGTACAGCCTCTTATAGCAGCGTCACCATATTCACAAAAGCCGAAGGTACAGTTCTGAATGGGACCATAACAAGCCGAAAGAGTGTGAGTTGGTTGTAGAAGCAGAACATTAAACGACATAGCAAACAGACATTTAGTATCTGCCATAAACAATGATGCAATTCTGCTAAGTGAGAAAGAAGAAGCCTATCAGTATCAAAAGTGTACTTGAAATGCAATAATTTTATAGATCAACCGTATAGTTTAGGACTGTTGTGGTTTCTTTTATGGTGCATTCTCTTGTCCTGTGCATATGAGAAACTGAAAAGACAAATACCTAATGTTGGAAGATAATTTAATCAGTGGCATTAAAGCTCACAGCTACTGGGTTCCTATTAATGAACCATCCCACATTTTTTACACTTGTCAATGTCCTTCAAAGCAACAAAACCTTCACCTTATAAGAGAGCAGAAAAATAAATGAGAGTACCTTACGTTCAAGTACTCGAGTAAATGAGCATGGAGTTGAACATTGAAGTACAGAGAAATAAATGGAGTTGGAATTTATTGTTACAGGCCTAATGGGATTGATAATGGAATCTCACCAGGCTGGATCAAGATCAAATTCTGCAGTACATGTCGTGCCTCAGAAAAGAAAAGTGAATTTATTGATCCGTTATTAGCAATGTTAGCACTTCTCCTAATGATCAGCCCATATTACCTACGCATCCTAACTCTACTAAAACTTATGTTCGTAGGAACAAGCTAGGGAAGGGAGAATCTGTAAGCAAGTTATTATAAGTTTGTTATACGTAGTTAAGGAGAGAAAATATGTGAGGAATATAGCTGAACTGGAAGAAGAGGGGGGCATATTTTTGAATTGTGAAGGATTGTTCAGGCGTGGATATTTTTCCAGGGGAGCTTGCTCCTGATGTCTCTATTACATACATAAACAATATAATCTATATAGCATTTCCTATCATCCTTATAACATTTTATATTGCATAAATAGAGATTAAGAAATCTAAGTGCAAAATAAGATTTTATGAATAGAACCAAAGTTCTTTTTGATGAGCAGAACCAAAAATTCTGAAACAACTTTTGCAACTCTAGCCCATAATGGAGTTCAAGTCCAAACCCAATTGAAGCTTCTTTCTTTATTGCCTCGCTTATCATCATTCCAGTTATTTCTTCCTGTACCTGTATCATGCTTCTGTACAAAATAATACCACAATAAACACTTCAGGTTCAGGGGGTCAAAATTATGTTCACCTTCTGTTTCAATCCCTTCGAGTCTCTGTACCGACAAGTCATGGATGTATTTTCAATCTGTCTCAAAAAGGTCATAAGATCCACTGGTAGTGGAAAGTTGCACAGAATAATCTCTCTTGCATCATCGTAAACCTGAAAGTCTTAGCTGCTTAATGGTTTCACATCACCAGTAGTCATTGCAAGAGCACTTACCCTTAGCAAAATGATGAAATCTGTTTGAATCTCTTAAGATGATTGTTCTTTCTATAATTTTGGATGCAAACTTCATAAACAAATGGCAGTCTTTGCAGACACGAATGTTCTTTATAATCCTTATGGGTGTTACTGGATTAGGTTTTCTAATCAACCCAAATGCAAGAGCAAGTTTTTCACTGTGGTAACAGATGGATTCCAATTTCTCCTCCTCCCCGACATCATGAAGAACCAAGTTTGTATTAGGAATAAAACCAGATTCCTGCAGTTTTTCTATCAATTCACCAAGTTTCTTATAAATCAAACTGGTATCTGGATGAGTTCGATCATCTGCCACAAACTTGTGGACTTGATTGTCAATGTCAATCCAACTATAAGCAGCTAACTTTTTGACATTCCTAGTCTTCATTAGAGACCTAACAGATGCAACATCCTTCCATCTTCCCCTGGCAGCATACATATTGGACAGCATGACGTAAGGCCCTGAATTTTGTGGCTCCAACTCAAATAGATGCCAAGCTGCAACCTCACCATGTTTAAGGTCACCTTTCATAGCACAAACAGATAAAACAGTGGACCAAATTAAACAATTTGGTTTTTGTGACATACTACTAATTAGGTCAATTGCCTTCTCCATACATCCTGACCGCCCAAGAAGATTAATCATGCATGCATAATGATCCGAAGTCGGTGTCAGTCCATGCAGTTGAGTCATTGAATCAAAGTACCTCTTGCCTTCTTCAACCAACCCAATATGAACGCAAGCAGAGAGCAAACCAGTGTAGGTAACATTATCTGGTTTCAATTTTTCTTCCAACATCTTCTCAAAAAGGGCCAAGGCTGAAAAATCTTGTCCATTTTGTGCATAACCACAAATCATTGAATTCCAAGAAACCTCATTTTTAGTTGGCATCATGCTAAATATAATCCAAGCATCAGTAGTGACTCCACATTTGCAATACATATCGACAAGGGCACTAGATACCAATAAATCATCATCCACTCCCATAAGAAGTGCTTTCCCATGAAGCCCTTGACCATTACATAAAGAAGCTAATTTGGCACAAGAACTAATCACACTTGAGATAGTATATTTATCTGGTCTGACATTCTCCAACAGCATCTTGCAAAACAACAGCAAAGACTCCTCTTCCATTCCATTCTGAGCATAGCCGACTATCATGTTTGTCCAACAAACCTTATCCTTCTCTCTAATCTCATCAAATAATTTTTTTGCTTCATCAACATATCCACTCTGAAAGTATGCACTAAGAATATTTGCAACTGTAAATTGATCGCACTTCAACCCTGATGCTCTCATTTCATCAAACAAGTCAATACATTTCTCAGGTTTGCCATTTTTCAAGTACCCAGAAATAATTGAATTCCACGTTATCACATTCTTATTCGACATTCTATCGAACAACCATCTAGCTTGATCAATCTCTCCACCCTTGGCGTACGTATCAACCAAAGCATTCCAAATGAAGACATTACATTTCATATTACTTGAAACAATCCTACCGTGAATCTGCTTTCCTCTTCTTAAATCCAACACCCGGGCGCAAGCATTCAGAACACTCACAATCGTATATTCTGTAGGCTGAAGCCCTTCTTTTTGCATTTCCGCATAAGCTCCAAATGCCTCACTAGCACATCCATTCCCAGCAAAGCCAGAAATTACTGTATTATATGACACGGAATCACGAACAGGCATGTCGTGAAAGACAGCCCGCAAATCCTCCATCGACCCAGATTTTGCATACAGGGAAAGCATTGCATTCCAGGAAAAAATATCTCTACGGGGCATTTTCTCGAACAGGTCTCGAGCGAGACAAACACTTCCTGATTTGGCGTACAAATGGAGTAGGCGATTGTGAAGGAAGGTGTCGTTGGCATGATACAAGTGAAGGTCCATGTGAGAATGCAATCTCTTGGCTTGTTCCACATCGTTGGCTCGAAAGCACTGGAGCAGGAGTTGTGTGTAGATTTCATGAGTCGCGGGGCCGCGTGCAAAAAGGTAATCCACGGCTCGCCGAAGCTTGAGTCTTGGCATCATTTGATGATTCGGTACCCCATTTGACAACATCTGACCGGAATTCAGCAAATATCCGATTGATCCTATAGTGGTGGGATTCCTTCCCCCAACTCGAGCCCAACGTTAGAAAGGAACTTGCTTCTAGTTTTCTGGGTCACTGACAAATGGAAAGAGCATTACTTGTACAAGTTCACCCATAGTTCCATCTTAATAAAACAGCATTTGAATCCATTATTCAAAGATCTTCCAGACACGCTCTTCTCTTTTGTATTTCCAAGTACTATTCAAACTTATCAACGCATCAACAGAAATTGTACGTCTCAGTTCTTATATTGCAGCTCCTTGAATACTACGCTCCACCTTTATTACTTGAACAGCCACTTTGAAGCTCATTACTCCCTTCTCACAATTTAGTTACAATTTTTGGTCAGCAAACTGTAGTAAGTCAAAAACAATTCTTGCTTGTGGGTTAGGTTCTTCTTCTACATTTTTTCTATTTGTCTTAAAGGTATAACCGGCCCCATCAAATATCATTTGCATGTACAAGTTTTCAATTCCATGAACAAAATTTCCTCTACATCCAACCTCCCCTTTATACTCATTTAAGTTGACATACGTTTGTGTTTCATTCCCCCTTAAGGTGTTAGAAATCAACGGTTCATCATATCGCGTCCACTCAAAATAATTGAGCACAAACTCTTTGCTCAACAAATGTAACTTAACTTCATCAATAGTAAGGAAACATTTGTGTTTGCACTTCCTACATGGATATCTGATCTTTTGTCCATCCATATATGCAGGTTGAGAACATGCATAATGAATAAAACTATCAACTCCCTCTATAAATTCAGGATTAATGAAACCATCAGGGGTTAATCGTTTATACATCCAAGATTTATCCCGGAAATTTATAGCTGGAAAACTGTTAATATAAACCAGTGAATCCATTGTTAGTATCGTTCATGTATACCACATATAACAAGGTATGTAAGATAAGACTTGTGATCCAACATCAGAAGTTCAAATTCTCACCTCCAAGCTCCTAGTATTATTCACCTATAAGTCTCACGGGAGCTCCATAATAGGTTATAGGTTAAGGTTTATGGGTCATATCAAATATATTAAAACTGAATATATGACATATATGTTTGTAATCATATATGTCATAAAACACATATTCTTCGAAATTTCATATGTAATGGATTATAAATATGTACTATTACCTAATCAAATAAATATCCATAAACATATGAATACTAATTTTAATAAATTAGTTTAACATAAACAAAACACTAAATTAACATAAAAACTAAATAAAACCTCATAACCGAAGTCAAACTCGTCCTATATAAACCTCCAAACATAAGTGAAGTTCATACGACATACAAGATAGATACACATTGTGCGAGGCATATCATTTTGTTAACACAGGAAGTTCATACACCCAACAAATAAACCAAGAGCAACAAATCCGTCGTATAAAACATAATTTCGTACCTCAACCGAAGCGCAGAACATTCTTCTTCAAGTACGTCAACGAAACTGCTGATGACAGATATAGCACTGATACAAATGCAGTTTCAACTGTGGTTCAATTTGTTGTTGACATTAACTCTCCATATACGTTAATGAATGTCAATTGAATACCTGCGAAAGCTTCACTTCAATTTCCTTCAAGGTATAAATACTAGGGGCAAATGAGTACCTACATTCAACAACAAAATGGTTTACAGTTTAGATAACAACAAAATGTTTGTTATCCTCAATAAATTGCCTAATCATAAGATCACAAGTTAATATTAAGGATCTTTTGCTGTAATTACACAACGGATGTCACAATTTACTAAGACTATTAAAAATTTAGCAGAATATCTCCTATAAAATGGACATCCCCCTTTTGAAATCAGGGTCTCCCTGCATGTAAAAAAAACACTTCTATATCAACCCGTAATCACAACTCAAATCGGGTCTCCAAACTACATGTCTATACTCGAATCAATCCATTAATAGGGACATTAAAGGTGGGCTATTAACCTCCACAAATTGATGTTCATTAGATAAAGAGATAGATTCACTAAATAGTGCATTGGATATTTTTCATTACAAAGATACGTTTTATATAGTCAACGAATCCATTAAAAATAATTTAAGTTTTTGAAACAAGATGTGAGAATATTATACTAGAGTCAAAACAATGCCGTAGTAACTTCAACAAACTTGTAGGCCTCAATATATGCAAGTCAAGGGCAAAAACTTAAAATATCCAATTAATATGCTAAACACCTAAAATACACATTTTAAATCCATATTTGGCAACGAAATAGGAAATAGTATTTCAAACTTGTCAATTATGTATGATGTGAGAGAAGAAACATAAGTATCATTTTGGAAAAATATCCAATGCGTTAAACACAAGTCACAACTACTTAATCCTTACTTTGTTGTTTCAATATAAAATTTTGAATTCACAAGTAACATTGTTTATGTAATAGAAAAACAATTAATTATTGAGCATTACTAAAGTTTGTTTAAATTATTGTATTTTGAGACATTATTTAATATTTTCTTAAGTTAGGAGGGAACATAATTTACTATAATGTTGTTTTCCTAATTT
>JAOTAZ010000008.1:3525875-3541745 GCA_025629785.1 Erythroxylum oxycarpum | reverse complement strand
TTCTTATTTTAATTCTCACTTTTTTAAATTCCATTCTTTCGTCGCGATTACAACTAGAACTAAGTACACGTGTTAGAATTCTCAGTATTATTTCTGTATAATACTTTCTGAACTGATGACAATTGTTTTGATTTGATTTTTGCAGAGATGGAAGATTGCAAGAAAGTAAAGAAATTGCACAGAGTTTACTTGGTTCGATAGCAAAACGCTATCTATGTCCAAGGGCCAATCACACACACACACTGGATATTATTAGAATCAAGAAAGAAGGTATACAAGAGATTGAGTGTTTCCCTGAAACACTTGCAAGAGTTCTCACAAACTCCCTAGTACACTTTGATAGGTACTCTAACACTCTCTCTAATTTTCTCTCTGAGCCTAAAGATTGAATGTATACAGATGATTTGTAAACTTGTAGTTGTGTTCTCTGTGAATATTTGTGAATGCTTGGGACTTGGCTATTTATAATTGTTATGAATGTACTACTGCCTTCGGTTGATGACCATAAGTCTTTGACTTAGTTCAAATACCCATGCCTTATCAATGTGACTTTATTAAAGACTCCATCTTTAATAATCTTGTTATTTCTCACTAGCCTTTGACTGGGTCCATGCATGCCTTGACCATTGTGTCTTCACGTGATGCACTTAATGTATCAACTCTTCCTTTTATTCTTTTAAAGTCTTCCACCATACTTTAATATATAACCAAATGAAGTGCTGCATTTTTTGTTATGCTTAGTGTGCCTCACGTGTGTCTGAACAAAAGTGGCTTAGGTGAGTTAGTGACTTCAGACAATTTCTTTGGAACTTTTGAGAGTCACCCATTTCTTGTCTCTGCTATTCTTCTTTCTGTTTTGCTTCGACTCACCATCTATAGCTTTGATTTGTAGTGTTTTAGTGTTGTTTTTGAAGAATCATATGTTTTTCTTCACATTTCTTCCCTCCTTGTTCAAAAACCCTCACTCAATCTCTCGATTCATGGTCGATTTATGAAATCCGAAACCCTAGGAAATTCGAATCCCTAATTTTTTTCTTCCAGTGTTGTGCGATTGATGGGTAATCTCCTTTTTTCTTTCAAGGTGCTTCATTTATCTGTAGAAACTCTCTACAAAAAATGAATTTCTTTATTGAAACTACTTTTGTTCTAAAATCTGACAGGTTTTCTTCTCCTTACTGAGGTAAATTACACTTTGACTGTCTGTGTGTATAGCTGTCTCTGTTTTTTGTATTTTTATTTCTGATAGTAGTCCCTTAAGCCATATTAGATCTTTTAGGCCTTCCGTGATTGCGTAAAATTTTGTTTCTGTTGTAGATAGTGACACCACTGCTTGTTGTTGCACTTTCCAGCTTACTGTGTTGCCTGATAGCGTGAAGTAGTATGCTGATAATGATTTGCGTGTGTCTTTATCTGCTGCATAATCTACATCTACATAGCCATTTAAATTCACATGTTTATGCATTTCTAGGTTAGAATTAGAAAAACATAGACCATGGTTTAGGGTCCGCTTCAGATATCTAAGTACTATTTTAAAACCATACCAATTTTCTAAATCTGGATTAGACATGAATCTGCTGAGTAGGCTGATTGCATGTGCTAAGTCAAGTCTAGTACAAATCATAATAAACATAATGCAACCTATACCCACATCATAAGGATATTTCCGCATGTGTTCCCTCTCTGCTTCTATTGTTGGAATCTTATCAGCTGTCAACTGTAAGTGTGTAGCAATTGGAGCAGGGCTAGGTTTGGAGTCTTCCATGTTGAACTTGCATAGGACTTTCCTAATGTAGTCCCTCTGTGTCAACCATAGTTGCCCTTCGGCTTCATTCCTTATGATTTGCATTCCCAGTAGCTTCTTAGCTCTTCCTAGGTCTTTCAAGTCAAAGTTCTTCTTCAAGGCTTCTTTACACCAACATGTAAACCACTTCCTCTTTCTCCAAGTCTTTTTAGTATAGATAGTAATCATAGGCACTCCTTTTGAATCTCAATTCTATCACCACCTCGTCGAACTTCTTGTTCTATTGCCTAGGAGCTTGTTTTAGGCCATATAGTGATTTCTCTAGCAAGCACACATGATCTGGTTTCTGCTTATCTATGAAGCCAATGGGTTGCTTCATGTAGAGAATTTCCTCTAGTCGATCTATATAGGAAGGTTGTCCTTACATCCATCTGATGTATTTCCCAATCACTCAATGTTGCTAGAGTTAAAATTATCCTTACTATTTTAAACTTGACCACTAGAAAAAAATTTCCTTGTAGTCTACACCTTCCCTTTGCCTGAAGCCTTTAGCAACTAGTCTTGCCTTGTAGGTCTTCGAGTCATCTTTTGTTACTCCATCCTTAAGTTTGAAAATCCACTTACATTCAATTACCTTAGCATTAGGTGGCTTGGGAACTAGCTTCCAAGTCTCATTCTTCATTAGAGAAGAGTATTCACTTTGGCAAGCCTTCTTCCACTGATCTACATCAGGTCTCTTCATAGCCTCCTCATAACTTTCTGATGCTTCAGATTCTACAGATTCTGCAACTAAACAAGAATATTCAACTAGGTTAGTGTCAAAATACCTTTTGTTAGGTATTACTTGCCTTGATTCTCTATCTCTAACTAGTTGATAGTCTTGTAAAGGTGTTTGAGCTTCAGTTTCTCCTTCTTGTTGTATTCCCTCCTGAGTGTTAGAATTGGAGCCTTGTCTTTCTTCTACTGCTTCTGTAGGTTGTTCAGTAGCTGGTCTTATTTCTCCTCCCTCGTACATGGAGGGTGGGATATAAAAGGGAGTCAAACTGTTGTTTTATCCCAGTTGCTGTAGGACACTTTCCTAAACCTGTATTCCTCCATCTTTCTTATTCAGCAGTGGGAATTCAGTTTCCTTGAACACCACATCTCTGCTTATTTGAGTTTTGGGGACTCCCGGCTGTAGGATTAGAATTTTATATCCTTTTATACCTTCTGGATATCCTAGAAATACCCCTTTGATGGATCTAGGTTCTAACTTTTCTTCTGTTTAGTGGATGTAGGCACTGCATCCAAAAGGTCTTAGGTTAGTCAAATTTGGTTTAGTTCCAATCCATACCTCTTCAAGAGCATTGTACTCCTTTACTGATGTAAGCAGTTTGTTGATTACTTATGTTGCTGTCCTTATGGCTTCTCCCCATAGTGCTTGGGATAGACCTAAAGACAGTAGCATGCATCTTGTCTTCTTTAGGAGTGTCCTATTCAATCTTTCTACTACTCCATTCTGTTGAGGAGTAGTTTTAACTATTATGTGCCTTTGAATGCCTTTCTTTTCACAGTAGTCCTCAAACTCCTTGTTGTAGAACTCCAAATCATTGTCTGTCCTCAAACACTTCAGCTTTTTTCCATTTTGGTTTTCCATCAATGTATGCCACTTGATGAATGCTTCTAGAACTTCATCCTTAGACTTTAAGAGATAAATCCAGCAATTTTTGGTTCTGTCATCAATGATTGATATGAAGTATCTCTTTCCTCCCATGGTTTGAGTCTGTGTTGGCCCCCATAAGTCACTGTGAACATACTCCATGTTGCTGGTGGCTCTTCTTGTAATTTTTGGGAAAGGAGTTCTGTGATGTTTCCCTAGGATACATCCTTCACAGAACTCAATTCTTTTCACAATAGCATTAGGCAGCAGCCCTTGTTGTTCAAGGTGCTTCAAACTCTTGTTTCCTGCATGTCCTAATCTTGCATGCCATAGGATTGTTGAGTTTAGCTCCTTTTCTTCTATTGTTAGGTTGATTTCTATGATTCCTATAACATAGTATAGGCCTCCTCTCTCAATTGCCCTTATAACCACCTTTCCATCCTTAATGATTTCTCTCAAGCCATCTTTGGATCTGATCTTATATCCTTGCTTGTCAAAAACACTTTCGAATAGGAGATTCCTTCTAATTCCAAGGACATATCTCACATTGCTCAATGTCCTTCTCGTTCCATCATGCATCTTGATGGAAACCTTTCCAATGCCCTTGATATCCTGCTTCCCTGCATCTGCCATCCTTACCTTAGTTGACAAGTTCTCAAATATAGAAAATCACTCCTTGTAGGATGTCACATGCATTGTGCAGCCAGAGTCAAGGATCCAGTCTGTTGTTGGCTCATCTGCTTCGGCTGTCAGTGTAAGGATCTCATCTTCACTAGTTTCTTCAAGCTTCTCAACATTCCCAGCATCTGCCTTCTCTTCTTCTTTATCCTTCTTTTTCTTCCCACAATCTCTAGCAAAATGGCCAATTTTATCACAGTAAAAACATTTCTTACCTTTGGCTTTACCCTTTTTCTTTTCATCATTAGTCTTCTTCTGTTTGTCCTTTCCTTTAGTTTTCTGCCCACCTTTTTTTGAGCCATGTTGAGTTGATTTGTTCTCGGATTTGTTGTCCAAGAACATCACTTCTGGTTCCCTCTTAAAGTGATTATTGTCTATCACTTCCTCCATCAAAGAGTCAAGCACCCTCTTTACAGTTAGAGCATCACCACTAGCATGCTTCACCACCTTTCTGAATGCATTATACTCCTGTGGCAGAGACTTTAAAATCACCACTGCTTGGTGTTCTTCGGAGATAGTCTCTCCAGTAGCTTCAAGATCTTGAATTATTTTGAAGAAGTAATCTAGATTGTCCTCCAAAGTTACTGTAGTATTCATCTTGAAGTTGGCCAGATTGTGCAGCAATGTCATCTTGTTAGGTAAGCACCTTTTTTAGTATATTTCATCTAGTTTGTCCCATAGCATCTTTGTTGTGTTGCAATCTTTCACCTTTCTGATGACAATTGGTGAAAGATGCAGCATTAGCTTGCAATGTGCTAATCTTGTTTTCTTGAGATTCTTCATGGGATCTTGATCATCTTCATATGTTGCATCTATGGCTCCAAAGCACTCATAGGATTCAAGGAGGGCTTGCATCTGTAATTTCCATAATGCAAAATCCTCCTTTCCAGTGAATACTTCCATCTCCTTTCCCACCATCTTGTAGGATCGTTGTAAAGACTTGTGTTTGAGCTTTCTTTGATGGATTCTTGGCTGGTGAATGTGGGCAGAAACTTTTAAATGCTCTGATACCAATCTATTAGAAATCTTTGTGTTATTTATGTAAAATTAACTTTCTGAACTGACAATAATTTGCTTGCTTTGATTTTGCAGAGATGGAAGAGAACAAGAAAGTAAAGAAGACACTCAAATTTACTTGGTTCGATAGCACAAAGCTATCTACGTCCAAGGACCAATCGCACACACAGGAATTTTTATTAGGATCAAGGAAGGAAAGTATACAAGAGATTGAGTATTTCCCTGAAACACTTGCAAGAGTTTCTCACAAACTCCCTAGTACACTTTGATAGGTACTCTAGCACTCTCTATTTCCTCACTTGAATCACAGAATGTAAACTCAATGGACTTAATTGTATATTGGTATTTCTCTCTGTATCTTGAATGCTTGGGACTTGGCTTTATATAGGGTTTTTTGTAACTGCTGCCTTGGGTGAGTTTTGACTGAGTCAAAACATATGCATGCCTTGTCCACGTGACTTACTTAAAGCTCTTTGCCTTTTGTTCTTTAATTGACTTGCATCAGACTTTAATGTATCCAAATGAAGTACTGCGTTTTGGCTATGCTTCTGGCTATTCCACGTGAGCCTCACATGCACTTGTCTTAGCTTGAGTTTAACTCTTTTGTCTTCATTTGGAAAGTTCCAGAGTCTCTTCTCTTCGTAGCTGTGGACACTCCTTTTCTTTTTTCTTCTTCGTTTCTTCTAGTTGTGCTCTTGATCTGTAGTGATTCTGTGTAGATTTATGAAGAATCTTTTATGTTTCTTCACAATATATAATACTAAAGAGTACATGAACCCAAACTCTTCAACCAATTTTGCAGATACCGGTTGCTGGCACCTATCTCATCAGTAAGTTTGGCCTATATCCAAAATCATCTTCATTTCGGTTAATCAACTACTGTCCAACTTTGACATTTGTTCGTTTTTCCTTTTGGCAGTTTTCTTGATTAACTCGAAAATATCAAAATAAATAGAACGAGAATTGTATATTCTGTCCTTTTCTGATTGAACTTTCTGTCAAATCCTTTGGCAAGAAGCATCCATATAATAGTACAGTTAATCATTTAGGTAATGACCAAATTGAAAGATCGTTCCTTAGTCTTTTGGATTAAATATGCGATTGCTATTCATTAACATTCTTTTGGATCGGCGGTTGAGCCTAAAGTTGATTCTTTGGCGTTCATTAACATTCTTTCCTCCTCAAGATCAATGCCTTCCTATATTAATTCCTTGGTGAAAGCTATTTATGCTCTGAAATCAATGTCTTCCGATACTACTTTTTTGGTGAAAGCTATTCATACTTTGAAATTGTTGTGCTGATTGGTTGGCTTTGCTGCGGAATCTCTTAGTTTCGGATTTACTAGTTTTCAGTCTCCTCTTTCGCGATATCTTGCTATCCTCTTTGAGGATATGTGTGGAGTTTTAACCCCAAAGCCAACTATCTAGTCTTTGCTTTTATTCCTTTATAGCAAAAAAGAAAAAAAGGTGATTGCAATATTTTATTTTGGACACTCAAATTTGAATAAGAAAAACAATTTAATATTAAAATTTAAAATGTATTGATTGTGTATTAAACATTAAAAGAATTGATATCATCGAATCGAGTAAAAGCTATATGGAGTCTTTAAAATGTTAATGTGATTAAATATTTATTTGAGATCATCAATTTATTAAATAATTCATTCAAAATATATAAATTATAAATTATTTCATTCCATATGCGTATAAAAGATAACGACTGTCAGTGAAGTGCAATATTGTTGTTTTAACGAATATTATGCATGATCCTGGTTGCCGAACATATTCTTACTAGATTAATGTCTTATCACAATCTTGAGACCAATGAACAGAAAGCAAAAAATAATAGAAGATAGAAGATAAACCGATGTAAATGAAAATGTACTAAACGGCCCAAAGAAGGAAATATAAATAGTGACAAACACCAACTACCCACTGAAAATAGGAAAGTAAAAAGAAAATCTGAGGTCCAGCCTAGTGTGACAAAACTACAAAGGAAAAATATTCTCTTCCCTAATAATTCAACAGTTGATAACCAAAACTTGATTAGTATTCCAATTTCTGGTCCTAGTCCTGGACAAGATACAACATCACGAGGAAAGGAATGAAGATCTTCAAACTTTGATGCTTTTTCGTCCTAAAGGATTTCAATAATAATCAACTTAGCCTGCATCGTCCCTCTCCCAAGGCCTCCTGCTGCATATAAAAAACTATTCGAGTATTGCAGACATTTCAGAAATACTATCCTATCCAAAAAAAAAAACAAATTCATCTAGTGCCAGGGATTCCTCTTTACTGCTACATTTCTTTTCGAGCTACTTGCTGAACTTGTTTTCTGCCACAATAGAAGTAAAAGCAGTCAGGTACGTGACAGGTTATTTCATAATCTATTTACGGTACACAAACTTTTACATACCGATTTGGACTTTTTTGCTTTTCCCCGTAACCTGTTCTTTGGAGGTTTCAGTTTGTAGATCCGAACCATCCAATGGTGAGTTGTGAATACCTAAAAATTGAGAAGACCACAAATCAATGAAAAACTTATCTACGACTAATACTACCTCGCAAAGATAAATGAAGCCTATTATGCATTAACAATGTGAATCATATGCTATAGGATTTTTTAAAATGAAAGCTAAAATCAATTCCACACGAGGTTTGAACTTATCATTCTGAAACTGACTCAAAGTTTGGTGAGTTTATAAGGATGATCTGACCTCCTCAAAATGGCTGAGTTTGAAATGTTTCTTCCCAATTTCTGTCCGTCTGACCCTATCAAAACCCTTACCATCTGTTTCCACAAACCTGTAATAGAAGACGTGATGAAAAATAATTATTTAAGAGGGAATACACATACAGTACAAGTCCAACATAGGGATTCATACCTATAATATGATAGCTTGTACATGAGACAATTTAACATGGTTGGAGTAGCCTGAGAATCAATCCGATATTGACCATCTCTCTGCGAGCAGAAAGAGAAGATCCAAAGCAATCAGTAACATTATACTAGTACACCAAATAAGTCAAAAAAAGCTCAATCAAATAACACTCTACAGAACAAATCACAATATGTAGAACAATCCAAATGATGTAGCTAGAAAAGATCAACCAAGGGTAAAATATCATATCATCATTTACGTAAAAGAAATAAATCAGTTCAGCTTGAGAAAAATTCTTACAAGATAATCTGGTTCTTTAATATGAGGGAACACGCCACCTCCTATACGAACCATCCACAGGAACTTGTTAATATCATCACTTGGATAGCCAACAAGACCTAAGCAACAACAAAGTCATGCATCAGAATGGACCTTTTCCCTTGAAAGAAAATATGGACCAGTGCAAGATCAGATGATAAGCAAACCTCCAAAAACAACTAAAACATATTTAACGTCCAAGGAGTTAAAGATTTCCCATGCTGCTTTTTCTGGAGAAGACATGGCAGTACCAACAGTTGCAATGTGTGTGTTATTCCAAGTATTATTGTCAACAATGACAGTTCGGTTAGCCATAGCAGTTGTTTGATAACCATAGTCCCACCAGGATGCAACCTATAATAATCAAATGCCGTTTTATATTCATGATGCAATCAAACCAAGTTGAAAGGCGTCAAATAATTAGAAAAACAGCTAAAAACCAAGTAAAAAAATCAATAGAGTCAACTAAATATCATGGCACATGAATAGACTTTATAAGGCTGCTTCAAGTCAATTTTGTAAACCAAGGAAAACTGACCCTTAGTTACTTGAACTGCAGCTGATCTCAAGATATAGTTGCCTTACATTAGTATAGCCAAATCTTTCACCAGAACATATTGTGCATGATGCATCAAACCATGTTGTAGTTTACACAACTAGATCTAATTCTAGAATTCCACTGCATAAATAAATAATTTAGCTTTTTTTTTAAGGAAACATATATAAAATGTAGACATCATTACTATTACCATTCCAGAGGTTGAAAAAAAATTTAATGTCAAAATGTCTAAAGTTGCACAGTTAAAACCATATTGCCAAAGCTTTTGAATAGCTAAAATTTAACATGTGTAGCAAAGTTGAATAAAAAATTTGAAATTGGAAAAGAACATATAGGAATGAACTTACTTTATCATCAACATCAGTGTTGTGCCGTAACCATGAATAAGCCTCTCTAAAATCATCAAAGACATGAAGACCACCATCATGAGAATAAGATGTCAAAACAATTGAAGGGGCTGAATAAGCTTCAGCTGCTGCCCATACACAATGAACCTTCAAACAGATAGGACAAGAAACAATTACCAGAATATCATAAAACGGGTTAACACATTAGAAAGACAAAAATTCTTCATAATTGAGTATGGTGTGAAGGATGAAACAAAATGAAAGGTTAGGGATTGAAGGATGTAAAATAACACACGATTATAGTCCCAAGACATCAATGAATGACAGAATATAAATGAGTTACTTATTGGAGCTAAGAGAAAAGAATAAAAGAAAAGAAAAGGCAGCATATTTAAACACACTTTATGATAATGAAGATTATTTGTCCTTGGGAAGGGGGGTCAAGGACTAGGATTCCACATACCACATAGAAGGCACCGAGTAACACAAGGAGGAAAATAGATATAACAGAAACCACCAAGGGTAAAACAAGGAGTCTCTTATTGGATCGGGAAGTGACTGGTGTCTTCTCCACAATATCTTTTTCCTTCTTCTTGTTCCTTTTTGAGGATCTTGTTTTTGATGCTTCTTCAGGTTTCCGAGAGTTCACTGAATCATTTTGAGCTCCAGCAGCACTTGAACTTTGTGCAACTTGTGTAGTAGAATTGGCCGCTGCGGCAATATTTGAAGTACCCTCTCCTGACTTAAAATCAATATCAAAATTTTAAAATAAGGTTTCAAGTTAAATAGATGGCTGGATAAAGTAGAAATAGCAGGACACAGGATCATGCTTACATCAGTTTTGTAAGTCCCTGTGGGCACGGGTAGCTGAAACTTGATAGACTGTGTGAAAACATTAAAAGCCTCAGACAGAGCAATCCCAGACAGGATGCATGCCGCTGGGGCAAGCACAAGCATCAGACGCACCTATAATATTTGTAAAAGCAAAATGATCACATAGATATAACAAAAAGAGATGAGAAAAAATATGTAGGAATTAAATGTCAAAGGTTTTACTCACCATAACTCCAGAAAAATAAACAGATGTCACAATATAAAGCACAATAAACGAGCTTGCATCAGATAAAGGCAGAAAGCATGCCTAGCAAAACAAACAGAGCATTACGAAATCAATTCTTTGTAGAAGTTTATTGCTGAACACAAAACAGGCTTTAAATATTTCCAACTTACAATGATCCCAGCTGGAACTAAGAAAGCCAATATATTGATGTCCATGAAGTAAGATGGCCAAGTAGGGGGTTGATGTTCACTAACACTAGCAATGATTGGGATATACTTGCTTGCATAGGTTCTGCCTCATCAAAACAAATAAAATAGAATTCAATAAAATTTGGGAACTCACTGAAAGTTTAACAACTAGGTTGATAATACACAGAAAGAGAGAGAAGGAGCGAGAGATGTCTAGCTGCTCATCAAGTGCTTTAAAGACATAGTACACAGATGTCAGCTTACTCTGGATTTTAGGTTGCACTAACCCAAAGCATACATAGTTTACCCTATACAACATTAAATCAGGATGACTACAGCAGTGGCTGCCAATAGTCATAAAACAAACACTTACGGATCAAGCAGACTCAGACTTCGTCCACTCCATCCCTTTGTTGGGCTGGAAGCCACCAATGCAATTAGAATTGCTATCACAGCACAGCAGACAACCCTGAGAAACACAAAATCCCAAATACAAATAATATTTTCATGCCCTATGATAACATAGTATGGTTGGAATGTTCGTGCATTATCTTCGTTAGCTGCTATCTGTGATATCAAGTTTCCAGACAACTAAACATAAAAACAAGAAGTTGATGATGGAAGCTTACAGGCCAACAGACACGACAAGTGTGACAGCTACTTTAAACATTCTTGGAGACAGAATCCCTTTGACATAATACACAAAAGCAACCACATGGATTATAATGAAAACCTGCATAGCAAAATCAGGAATAATAAGACAAGGGCCGAATAGGACAAATATAAACATCATCCTGACTAACTGTTCATGGTTAAAAATATTACAATTCTTTTGAAAGATTGAACAAAAGAAAATATAGATATACAAAAGGAAATATAAATAAAAATATTGGCTTGGAAGTACTTTATTGGAGAAAAAACTCACCAAAAATGATGCAAAATGTTCCGAGGTCATTACAGCATTGAAGCCAACAACAGGTACCAAAGCAGCTAATAATGTTCCCAGGACCACCTGCATATACAAGTCTTATTTACGAAATAATAAACACGGAATTCAGCCCCAGCGACAAATCTATGTTCATGATAACTGGTTGGGACTAGCAATTTAAATCACAGGTGTGGACACAGCTAATAATGTGACCAAGACTATCGGTGTTACTCACTAAAAGACCAAGGAATTCAACCACATTGAGATGACCAGCCATTCCAAGAGATTAAAATTTTAAAAAGTCCTGTATCCTCAAAAAGAAGCTCCAAAAATACTCATCAAAAGACGACAATGTTCATGATAAATGATTGGAACTAATCATTTTCTTTTTATGTTAAAGATGATTTTACTTTCAAATCCAATACACATGCACTACATGCAAACAAATAACAAGAGAAGACGTGGAAAGATGATCAACTCAATTATAACTGTAAAATAATCAACAATAACTTAGTCACTACATTATTTAAACATCACCTACAAAGAGAAAACATATTCCAAAAACATCCTCGGCACTATAACCTTAGCCATATTTGCTTATCATATATTCTTTTAATCTCTCTCTTACATATTTATTGTTCAGCAGATGAAACATGGCATAGAATTCTGGGCACTTGTCATAGGGAAAAAGTCAAAGGGTGCAAGATAAGCAACGCACTTGAAAGCAGTGACACATCACAAAAAAAGTCACCACGGTTTTCAACGTCTAAATAACTTATATAACATTAATCTTAATACAACTTAATATTCCCCAAGACAACATGTGACGAGTACAGATCTTGTTGAGGAAGTACACAAAAGCCTTCCTACTTATTGACCCATAACCAGAGAAAAAAGGATCCAGGAAAGAAAATGACATAAAAAAAGGTAGTGGTAGAGATCCAGTTATAGGTGATGTTGAGGCTAGAGGACAATAAAACAGAGGATGAAGAAAGGAAAAGACAATATAGAGGGGAAAGTAGCTAGCAAGGCCAGATGTTACCTAGGCTATGCCTTCACAACTTTGAGAAATTGTGGTCCAGCCCAAAATAACATAATATGTATCCAGGAACAAATGTCAAGTGTTGCAAAACTTGGTCAAGGTTTATCAAAAGGTAATAGAAAGGATGGACCGAAGCATAAACACAATAGTCCTTTTCCATGTCTCAATCCAGGGTAAGCTGTGCACTTGGAAGGGTATATCCACTTCAGATCAATGTCCATCTTAAGCTTTGCCATGTCTTTAATAATTATTAAATACAATCAACATGACCATACAATCCTATGAAGATGTTTATCAACACTTTCTCTTGATTCTGATTGATTTCATTGGCATATTATGAATACTTACAAGCGGAGCATAGGCGATGTACAGTCGAGAAGAGTAGCGGCCAGTGAAAATGCACAAAAGTACATGCATGGGAATAAGATTAATTATAAAGGTGTAGCCTCCCCATGAGCAAACCTGAATTACAGAACAAGAATATCAGTAAGCCAAAAAATGACTAAAAATTAGAGGAAGCAAGTAAAATTAGCACAAATCTTACCATGTAGAAGTATGCTAGAGCATTCAAAGTGGCATAAAAAAGAGATCCAGTATTGAGAGTCTGCAAACATCGTAAATTCAACACCAGAAATGAACATTTATTATCTTAAATTATATATAACATTAAGCAATCTATGGAAAATTGATTACATATAACCATCAACAGTGCATAAGATGTGAATGTTGCTTGAACAAACAGTTAATATGAAGCTTAGACAAAATTTGGATCATTTTCATGCATCAAAATCTACCTTTATATAAAGATAGAAAGTGAAGATCAAAGCAAATATAGCTACTGCTTCATTGTCATAGCTGCCTGCTACGGATCTTGATATGTATGATGGAACCTGCAAAAGAATTTACACAAGTAAAACAGTTTTGACAAGCATTTTAGTGTATCATAAATCCTGTCATTTCTACATCATGGGTAATCCATACATGGACAATATGCGTTAGATTTTCACTTTTGTTTTTTTTATGGAAATGGGGCAAATCTTTCAAGCATGTTCATGAAGCTTACGAAAATAAGAGCATCTTTATGTTGGCAGAATTGCATTTTATTCTAGAGAGGACCACAGCCTAGTTATGGACTCCAGAATGCCTTCATTATGCCGTTCCCACATTGATTAAAGTCAATTTTCATCTGTGAACAAGCAGATATGGATGTCTTCTAGAATCAGCTATCAACAAGGAACATGCAGTTTGCGTCCTGTGGACTCGATTGCATTGAAATCCACCCTCCACATCACTGACTTTATTATCATTTATAGCAAATGTTAATAAGCCGTATTGTTTGTTTATCAATGCTTGAAGAACTTCTTTTAGGACACTTTTAAATGCAATTGGTTTACAAGGCTACTGAAATACTAAAGGTGAAAACAAAACAAGAAAAAAGAACATGAACATGAACATAATCATCCAATGCAATTAAGCGAAAACAGATACATAATAATATATCAATTTGGTTATAGAATACAGCAATAAATCCATGAAAGTATTCTCCACATAATGATGAGACAAAAGGACCAGAAGATATAATGTTTATTTGCTGTGATTATTAAAGAATTTAGTAGTGTATCTGAATCATCAATTCCCATATACCCGCAGTATGATTTACCATAGCCAAAAGAGCTGCTGCTGTCAGTCCAGCCCCAACACCTTTAATTTCCTATGGATAAGTAAATTAAATACTATCAGCAAAAATAACAAAGCCAAACATCATATCTAGTAAAAAGAGGAACCAAAAAGAAAATAGTACTGACCTTGGTCAAAAGGTAGGTTGCCCATGAAGCAAATGCAGAGAAAATTGGTGCAGTGAACACACAAACAGTCTCAACAGACAGAGGAATATTCAATGAATTTAAGATCCTAACAATTTCCAAGGTAATGAATCAAGAAATTAGCTGAAACGAAACTTGCGAATAGTCTAACAGGTACTACACAAAAACTAAATGAATAACTTTTATAGATAAGACTTGCACAGATATTAATCAAAAGGCACTCACCACCACATTGTGCCTGCTGTCAAGGTTAACCCGGGATAAACTGTGCCACCAATGACACGGCCAAGAGGATACCTAATTGAATCACAGCGTTACAATCAACAGAGATACAATACAAAAGCGAAAAATTCTGCAATTAGCATCTGCCAACTAGAGTAGCAATTACCATGTTCGATCATCGAACCAATTCCAAAAGTCATATATTCCCTTTTTTGTTAAAAACTGAAAACCAAAAACACCAATGCCTGTTAACTTTTATGAATCAGTATTATACAAAATGATAAATAAGGAAATAAGAACCTGAGTAACTCTGTAATTGAAATACGGATCAAATTCGTGAATAACACTCTCATACTTTATAACCTGCCACATGATAGATATAAATTAACTGACAACATTAATTAATCAACAAAAAAAGAAAACCCAAATCACAATTTCTCATGAAAGTCCAAATTAGAAAGTAATGACAACATCCAAAAAAGTACTAAATCAAATACGTCTTCTTTCCTTGGTAGTCATCAAAATCATCAGTATTCAGCAACCAAAAAGAAACATAGAAAGCAAGTGGCAGCTACGAAAATTGAAGATAATATTATATAGTCATATCTAGAAACAATTGAGTTTTAAAAACAGACAGATGAAAATCTAAAGAATGTATCTGAACACATAAATGCTTTTGTTTACTTAAAACTTTAAGCTAAAGAATGTATCCACTGAAAAGCTTCAGTTCTTCGCTAGAGCAGAGGAACAGTGATAAGATGAGAAAAACAGCGTCGTGATGATCGGATCTGGATGGTTATGTGATACTTACAGAGAAGAGACGGATCGAGAAGGCGAAAACTCCGATCAAGATCAGGATGAAGAAGCAGAAAACATTCCCGAAAGCGTGACGCAAGGTCGTTGAACCATTGGCGCTCTCAGGACTCGTCATTGACAACAGACGAAACAATTAGAGTGTGGTAGTGTAAGGGTTTCACAAGGTCGTTGAGTGCGAGGAGACTTTTCTAGTTTGCGGGCAGTGAGCTACTCACTTGCGGGGACTCGATTAACAAAATCACCAAAATGCCTCTCAAAATTGCATCTCACTGACAAAAGTATCCTTTCGAGCTCCACTTGGCAAGATGTTATTAGTTGATTTGTGAATGTGACCCACAGTTAAAGAATTGCGTGGCAATCCACTTGGCTGCAAATGATTCGCCAGCATATGTGTCCTCCTACCTTTGGCTCCCTTGCTAATTTTTCCACGACGATATTTTTATGCGAACTTTAAAAAGTCTTTTTATTTACAATGAATAGTAAGCATAAAAGGTTAAATTGACTTTAATTTTTTAAAAATTATTTTTATTAAAAATAACAAAAATACGTATAACATGTTAATTAATTAAATATTAATAATATAACAACCTATTTTACAATATCAATTTAAG
>JAOTAZ010000008.1:3486171-3502756 GCA_025629785.1 Erythroxylum oxycarpum | reverse complement strand
AATAAATAGCTGAAATTCTATAAGACAGAGTAATATTAGACAGAAAATCTGAATTTACTTTTTACTGCCCTTCTTTCTAAATATTATCTTGTACGACAATTAAACACTTATTAACATTATATATGTGATTTTTAATAATTAATAATTAATTACTTTCATAAAAGCGAATAAATTATATTATAAAGCAATTAAAGTTTGGCATTAAAGAAACTGCATAATTTTGATAAAAATTAATGCTTGAATTAGCAACTTAAATCACGAGCACGAAGAAAGCTCAATAAGTTAAAATTTGTGTATGATCTTTATTTTGATTCCTTTAAATTAAGAGTAGATCGCTTCAATCATTGCTAATGCAAACCCATTTACCTAATCAAATTGAAACCATTTGAAGTACTCTAAACCAATCCAGACCCTTTAGGACACTCAAAAGACAAAACATAGATGGGGTCCAGGAACCATATATTTAATAAGCTCCCAACCAACTGCGTATAAACATGGACGTGATTGTTACCCATTACCAACGGAAGTGAAGAGCACGGCAAATGCCAATTTGGACATTATCATTAATCATTGGGACGCAGGAGTAATTCCACCCTATCCCAAGGGACTTTTTAGTAATCTCCATCAAATGAATTGCCAATATGGGCCTATCCTATAGTACAAAAATTTCACGTTAAAAGGAAATGCCGGCCGCTATTTCCCTCGGACGGTTAATTGGGGCGCGTGAAGCACAACGTCCCTTATATGATTAAGTAGTTCATTGTTGGTCTAAAGTACGGCTTTTGGCTGTTCCTGCATTTCCCTGTTAAGTTAAGTTTTATTTAATTTTGATTATAATAGTAATTTTCTTGCCCTTTAAATACTTAGCTCCTCTCCCTCAGATACAAACCAAAAACTTCTCTTCCCTCTAATCTCTCCCTCTCTCTCTCTCTGTCAAAGAAAAGAGAAAATTATTAAAAAAAAGCTCAGGAAAGGAGAAAAATAGAAAAAGACTCGCATACACAATATTATACATGGAGATGGAAGCTAGCAGTCAAGAGGTGGCCAAGAAACTATGGCACCTAGTTCGCGTAGTAATGTTCATGATAAGAAAAGGCGTATCAAAGAGCAAACTAATGGTTGATCTCAACTTCTTGGTCAAAAGGGGCAACAAGCTCGCCGGAAAAGCCATAGGCAACCTCATCATGTTCCACAACCACCACTCCTCCTCCTTCAGTTGCCGTTCCAACGACGCCGTCTCCTTCGTTTCACCAAGAGAATACGAGTTCAGCTGCAGCAACAGCCCGGCATTTTACCCTCTCTACACTCACCACAAACGCAAACACCACCACCTTCACCAATTCTCCAAGCCTTGCAAATACGAAGACGTCACCACAGTTGCGGCGGTGCAGAAAATGCTGGAAATGTTGAACAAGGAGGTGGTTGTGGAGGCGTCTCCGATGATCCTTCCTGGATTTGGAAAAAGTCCCATGGTCAGACAACTCAGAATCACAGACTCACCTTTCCCGTTAAAGGACGACGATCAAGATAATGGAAAAGTGGACAAAGCAGCCGAGGAGTTCATCAAGAAGTTCTATAAGGACCTCAAGTTGCAAAAGTCTACTTGCATCTTCGAATCACCTTACCATGACCTGTGGGGTAGATGAATTACGATGATCTTAATTTCCATTTCTGGCTATAAACTGAGGGTGCATATGCAGTTACCAGCGATCCAAGAATTGCATGCATTCTCAAAACAAGTTGGTGCCCCTCTACACGTCGTTCGATCGAGATTATTCAGCTTTTGTCATGTCAAATTCGTTATCACAGGATCTTAATCAAAATGGTCAATAACTCTGATCTCATACAGTTACCAGTCCATCGACCGTGTGACTTCTTTTTTTTTTTTTTCCTGCGTGGCAAGTAGCTTGGTGTAGGGTTTCTCGATCGGTTAGATAGTGATTATGTGAAGATGCTCGCTATGTTTTTACCTCGTCTTGAGGTTTACCCGACAATAATCATGAGTTTTGGTTCTTAAGAATGCAATTCAATTTCTGTCTCGTTTTATGTCACAATGTTTTCCTTACTTCCTATTCTATTTCCATGTCTCATCTCCAATTGTTTGTCAGTATCTAAAAATACATCTAAGACGAATTGAATTTGGTATAGCAACAAGAAAGCTACCAGTAATCAATTTCATGTCCTTTCATGGAACCCAGTACAAGCTTTACTAAATTTTGTATTATAGCGCGGGCACATATATTATTAACTTTCGAGGTTGTTGAGTGGGAGGTTTGGATTTATGAGGCGCTTTTAAAGAGTTTAGCCTTTACGTTGCTTTCGATGTTAGGGGTAGTAATGGATTTCAATGGCTATGTGTTGCTCATGTAGTTGAGAGGTCACCTGCTGCCATGCACGAGTGGCAGCAAAATTTCCCATATAAAATACTGCTATTGTAAGTGAAGAAGATGAAGATGCCCTTCACTGGCTTCCAGCTCGCTTTCAATCTTTGCTCGTGATTCACTTTACATTATTGGCCCTATATTGGCTATGGAAACTTGGGCCTGTTTTATTTCATCTCAATAGTCTATTTATATATTAAATTTAATAAAACAGAATAAGAAATAGAATATCTTGTCATATGAAAACTTTGCCTTTATTTTAATTAATTTTTAATTTCTGTACTTGAATAATAAGAATTCAATTTCATAAATGTTTATATTATGCATCATTTTCAGGATTGGCAAATGAATTGAAGAATTGGTAGTAATAGAGTATTAATTAATAGCATGGAAAAAAATTAGTAAACGTCATGTTGATTGAGTAGACAATCAAGAGGGGAATGGACAAACCTGAACTTAATAAGAAATATCTTCAAGATTCCCATCGAATCAATCGTTTATTGGTTATGAAAATATTGTTATGTAAAATTTCTGCCACACGATTGCTTAATCTAACGGTTTATGTTCTGAAATAACTACATACCACTTCACTGCTCGGGAAACGAAGCTTGTGTGGTTGATTGATTCATAGACTCGAGAGGTTACTGTAACATCATGTGCATGTGCGTCCTTTCATCATCCCTATTGCTGATTGATTAGGGTCATTAATTTGGTAGCTGAAAAACCAAATTACATCACAATCAATCACTTAAAATTAATAGATGGTTTTTTTAACCTACAAGGTATCTTACTTAGATTTTAATTGTGAAAAGACGCATTTAAATCATTCATTTTCAGACTAATTTTTACTTGTATTGGGTCAGCTTGTAAAAAAGTAAAGTGCTAGCCAAACGGATTTCTCCATTATCAAAACTCGAACTCAAAATTTCTAATGCAGCAAATGATTTAAGAGCTGGTAGAAGAGCTCTTCAACGGTTATGTACATGAATTGGTGTAATAATCAAACCCAGCCTCATCTGAAATCAACGAACTAAACTCGATTAATTGAGTCTTTTGTTATGACTACCAAAATCTGGTCCAACTCAAGCTCCGATATTTATAAGCAAAATGTCATTATTTTTATATTTTTTAATTTAAAAGATAATTTAAATCGGGTCAAATTGAGTCGGGCTTTAGCTCAACACGGGCTATCTCAAGCCCAATCACTCATAAGCTCAAGCCTCGGGCTTGACCTAGACTTTTTGTTTTTTTGTTTGAAAAGATGACCTAGACTATTATCATCTTTCTCTAAAGCTCCATAAAGTATTATTATCGAATTGAACAGACAATTTTAAAATTGTAGAAGATCGCGAGTGTAACAAAGAGTAGGTGAAGGCTTGTGATGGCTGTCCTCCAGGATGGTAGGTCTGTCTCTCTCAACCACTTAAAGACGGGCTCCTTTTCTTCTACACTCTTTAAAACTCCCTCTCTTTGATTGAAGCTTATCATGTGTTTCACCTGATAATCACTGTACATATGATTGTAGAATTGTGAACGCCACTCTTTTTATATTTCATTTCAACATTTATTTTCGCAGCCTAGCTTTTGGGCGCATGCCATGCACGGGTTGATTATGACTTTTGAGTCTGACTGTTCACTCACGTCTAAACTTGGTTTCTTCTCAATAAAGAAATAAATGTCTAGCCATATTTATCAAATTCAGATTCTTTATCTAATTTTACCCCGTCTAATCTTGTCTAAGTCTAATATTTAAAGCAATTTCGTTTTAAACTTTTAATTATTAGAAATGAATCTAGAGATTATCCAACCTTATCTAACGGCCGAACGACGTCGTTTTAGACATTATACAGAAATTGACGCCATAAAATTAGGCAGAGAATCCCACTCATAGTTATATCAGTAAAAAGAATTGCTTTTAGTTACGGAGATGGAGTAGCAGAAGTAAACAACTATATACGCGTTCTTTAGCTGAGTTCGCTGGTCCTGGGAGAACACTTTAATGAGTTCATCGTCATCCCAAGAACTTTGAGACAACTTTAAAGAAGAGCCTATACGGGTTTGGTGCGGGGCTGTTATAGATAGCGGTTGGTTCGTGTTTATTACATTTCGACATCAATTGCTTAAAGCCGTAAGTACTAACTCTACAAGTCAACAAAGAGGAGCCAAACAATTTGTACAAACATAATTTTTCATTCACAACTATTGTTATCTCACTTAGGACCACACTCTTTAAAGTTCCATTCAAATAATATGTTATTTTTCCTTTGCTCTTGCTCAAGTTCATTAGGGTTCTGGGCAGGCCAGAATAGTGACCAACCCAATCAACCGTCTTGGGTTGGACCATTTAGGTTTGATGCTTCACGCTGCTGAGCTCTGTGTTGAGGTCTTTATGGTGGGCTCATAGTTTATGTAAGCTTGCCTTGGGATCTAATGGACCACAACAACCCACACGCTTGAGATCAGCTGACTGGATGGGCCAACCAAGACGTCCACTGTAGTCCGCCTTAGCGTAGAGTAGCATTAACGAATTTTGCTTTGACAGTTGAGACGCAGAATTAATTTATGGTCTGTTAATGAAAGTAGTAATACAATTCATGATAGTAATTATGATAATAATAACAAATCCTATTGATCACTAAACCAAAATTATTTTTTTCCATTTCTTTTAATTTTCCTCGGGAAAAGCCTGAGAACAAGCCTAGCTTTGAATCGAAGATCAGTCCATCGTTGATGCATGGGAGCTTGAGGACGATCCTAATCTAGGGCTTAAGTCTTTTGTCTATTTTAATTGGAGATATTATTCAATGGCTTCGTGGCTCAAAGCCGCTGAAGGTATGGATCTGATTTTCACATTTCGTCTCCTTAATCTCGATGGGCGTTTATTGATCTATGATAGTCTCGTAATTCTGTTCCAATGCTAATTTTTTAATTTTGATTTTTGAGTATAATTTTTGGGCTTGTACCAAATACGTATGGATGTTGGGATTAGGAATGAGTATCTTGAGATTGGTTGGTGTAATTTTGAGTAAATCTGGTGCATACCATTTTCTTGTTTTGGTTTGCAATCGAAGATATGAGTGAGGAAGCCTGACACTGTATACATTAGATTTCCATTGGCCGAAATGAACTTAATGACAGGATAACCATTGTCGAGGACAGTAGTTGGAGACATTGTCTTAGTTTGAATATGGAATGGAATTTACTGCCTATGTTGTCAATCCAAATTGGCATTGCATAGTGCTCTGTGAAGATAAAGTACGAGATTATCCAATTGATTTTAGCGCTCTGCCTCATGATCCGTAGAGTTACACTGACTGTGCTCATGTTTAGGCTCTTCTTTGCTTTTATTTTTTTGTGGGATTTTTAAGTGTGTGTTTAAGTCTGTGAAGATTCGTTTGTTTTGCTTGGAAGGATAAGGTGCAAAGCAACTTCTTTGAACGTTCTCAGAAACTTAATGACCTCTGTGCTATGTGTTCTTACTTAAAAGCATATTATATTTTATTTCTCTTCACTAGAATCCTATACTCTTACTAAAGTCTTTCCACAGTATCTGTTACTGACAAGGTTATCAGAGGGTTCTTATTTCATCCTTTACTTTAAGAAGCTGATAATTCGGTACTTGTTTATAACAGGATTGCTTGAAGTTGTAGACCGAAGGGCAAAGCTGGTCGTTGGTGACAAGCCTGAAGATCCTCCCGATCTTCAGCCACCAGGTGACTCATATTTATCTTCTTATTTCGAATTTCATGGTTTCTTTCTTCTTTATGTTTTCTTTTGTTTTGATATTTGAAGTGATCTTATCATGTGAGAATGGCCTTTTCTTCTGCATGCACAGCTTTATGTTTTTATAAACTTGATCTTTAGTTTATTTTGGCGAGTAAACATTGTCCTACTCACATCCTGTGCCCTTGTATTCTTATTTGCAATCAGAATGATAGATTAACTAATGAAAGCAACTCACTTACTGCCATTCACAAGTACATTTGGGCTTTACATCCAGCTGAGTATCTAGTGATGGCTTGATAAAATTGTTCCAGACAGCTTAAATTGTTATGTAGAAAGAATGCCAATCCACTCAAAGTCACCCAAACATGGATTACACTGTTTCCTAATGCAACACCCTTGGAAAAAGAGTCATATTTACTCTACTAATTGTGTATTGTTAACTCTCCATTTTTTTTTTTTTGTGAATTTTAAGCATCTAATGGTCAAGGATCTCAACCTAAGAGGAAAAAGTCCAGGCCAAAGGTACTTCCCCACATACCTTTAGCTTTGGGTAATGCTTAACTACACTGATACAAACTACATACTTTTATGTCTTGGGCAGCAGCTGGGTGGTTTAGCTTACACTTAGATTTCTTTTCAGGCTCAAAAGAAGCTTTCCACAAATGAATCTCAAAATATTGATGCTGCAAAGGAGATAAGTAGTCCACAAACATCAAAGTCTAATGTGCCATCTGACAAAGATGGGCCTGTTCTCTCTGTCGAAAATGATGGCACCCCTTCTAGCAAGTCCGATGACCAAAGAAGCACTCAACAACAACATAATACTGGAAAAACTTCCTCCAGCATTCCTTCATTTGGAAGTTCAGAAAATCAGTTAGATCAAAATGACGCCAAACATTTAGAAGTATCTGTCACTACAGCTGATACTGATGCTGCGACTGCTACATCCACTACAAATGTTGAGCTTCTCAATGAGAATGCGTCTGAAGTTCCTATAGATCTTGTTTCCTTGCAAGAACATGCCAAAGACTTGGAGAATCTTGTTGGAGATAATATTACAAAAGAAATCAAATCACAGAATGCTGACGTTCCTTCAAAGATTGACCAAGAGAGGTCTCAAATAGCAAAAAATGAATCTCCTGTTAAGATTGGAACTCAATTGAATGATGTTGATCATAACGTTGAACCTCTTGTTGATCAAAAGAAGCAGCATGGGCATAAAGTTGATACTTCTTCAAAATTGCAGGACCAGCTCGATGAGGTACATTCTTCATGTGTCCAGTGCTACTATTAATATTGGTGTCTAGTGCTACTTATGTATTACAAAAATATTTACTACAACTGATAGAGCTTTCAGGTTCTTGTCATGTTTGCCTTTTTAATTTTTACTGACGATTCATTTAGTTGGTTTTTAGGCTCAAGGACTGTTGAAGACTGCAGTTTCCACTGGTCAGTCGAAAGAGGCACGGTTAGCACGGGTAAGTGTCAGTTAACATGTTTGTTAATACTCATCTATAAACTTGAAAGATATTAGCATTTGTTTTGTTTAGCACTTAATTGAGCTGCTATTATATTTAAATTGATCAGATTTCTTCCATACTGTTAATTCCATCAAAAAAATTCTAGAAGTTACTTGGCATATGGTGCTGATGTATGTCATTATTACATGGCGTAAGCATTATCACGGGAGGGTTTTTGACTGGAGAACATATCAAATAGATAATTGTGTCAACCACTTACCTCTTCTCACTAGCACAGTTGACCTTTGAAATGTCAACATGCAGGTTTGCACTGGACTCCAAGCGCGTGTTCAAGAATACAAGTATGAAAATGCACAACTGGAGGAACTTCTCAGCGCAGAGGTGAACGAAGAATTTATATTCTGTGTTACTTGACATGTATATCATCTAGTCTTGTTGGAGTTGTATTTAGCATTTTGGATGCTGCCTTAACAGAGAGAACTCACTAAATCATACGAGGCTCACATAAAGCAGCTACAGCAAGATTTGTCTATATCCAAGAGTGAAGTGACACGAGTGGAGCTGAATATGGCTGAGGCCTTGGATGCCAAAAATGCAGAAATTGGTGCACTTGTTAGTTCAATGGAGGCAGTTAAGAAACAGGCTGCTTTATCTGAAGGGAATTTGGCTTCCTTGCAGGTTACTCATGCTTTCCTTTTATAACTCGATGCAAGGCCTCTTCCTTACTCTCCTTTCTTGAGATCTCTATTTAGACCTAAATCATCAGCTGCGACAGCCAAAAAATAAGTTTCAATGAGAAGCTTTTTTCTTCATTTATGCGAAGGATAAGATGTTATATAGATTAAGTTTCTACAAGTCTGCTATATGGGTTGATGCTGAAATCCTCTGACGCCTACAATGTGTTTACTATTATCGGAATTAGCAAACTAGATTTGATTTTGTTGCTTTGACTGTGTAGAAACATTTAATCATGTCTAGATGCCGTGTCCTGTTACAGCGCCTCCTATTTTACATTTAAAGTATGATGCCCCATAAGTGGTTTGGGATATTTCCACTTCCATGTATAGCAGTACCATGCAGTCTGAAACTGCCCGACATTTGAAATAGTTATGGAAATGCGCCAGAAATTTGGCAAAGAGCTTTGTTTAATGCCGGACATTTTAATGAAACAAATAACAAGCTTTTCTTCAACTTTGTGTAATCTGTTACTAGAATTAGATCGCAGCTTTTGGAATATTATTTTCTCTGTATCACTTTCTCTCTTCTTATATATTATAAAAGAGATTATATAAAATATATCATGCAACCATACTTCATCATTTTCTTATGTTTTACAAATTCCTTCTCATTCTTTTATGTATTCCAAGCCTCTGACCTTCTCTTCCTCTTCTCTTGAATTCATTACATTTTAAATAAATTGTGAAGAATCATGTACATCTTTTCATGTGGCAGCACTGTCTTATTTTCAGGCAAACATGGAGTCTATCATGAGGAATAGGGAATTGACAGAGACAAGAATGATGCAGGTATGGCAGTTGGTCTTCCTCATTTCTGACATTTCTTTTAGATTCTTTTGTTTTGATTTGCATATTATTTTGGGAATCTGATTTATCATTTAGTATTTATCAGGCTCTACGAGAGGAGTTAGCTTCTGCTGAGCGGAGGGCGGAAGAAGAACATTTGGCTCATAATGCTACCAAAATGGTCTGTGCCTTGATATCTTCATGCTTAAGCTGTTAATTAAGTCCAATTGACTTGTTTTATAATATCTTTGCTTCTGAAATAGGCAGCCATGGAAAGGGAAGTCGAACTGGAGCATAGAGCGGCTGAGGCCTCTACAGCTCTGGCCAGGACCCAGGTAAGTATAAACATGCCATGTGTTTTTGCTGCTAAGTGATATATTGCCCTTCACTGAGCTTTCAATTAGTTAATAATGGTAACAATCATTTACTAGCTACCAGCTTTTCACCTTTAGAAGATGCTAGACTAGTCAAATTTCAACCTTCTCCAGCTTCCATCTGCATTTGAATTGTTTGTAGTAACACAGTTGTAAGTTGTATGTTTTAGCAGAAAATAATGTGTTAGCTGGAGTTCAAGCTTAATCTGATGTTAACAGACTCAACGCATACCAAAACTTTCATCTCAAACTCCATATTTCCCTTACATTGAATGCTGCTATTTGGCTCTCTCTTCAGAGGATTGCAGATGAGAGGACAGCCAAAGCACAAGAACTTGAGCAGAAGGTTGCCCTTCTTGAGGTACAAAGTCAAAGACAAACATAATTGTCCCTATATTTTTCTGAAAAGTCTTGGGTTTAAGCTAATTTGTTGCCCAAACTTATTGCTATAAATCATCAGGTTGAGTGTTCATCATTAAATCAAGAATTACAAGACATGGAAGCTCGTGCTCGCTGGGGACAAAAGAAGTCTTTAGAAGAGGCAAATCAAGTGATTCAGGTACACCATTGTAAGGGTCTAGATTGTACTCTTTGAAATAGATGGTTCAACGACATTATCAGGATTTCTTATCAAGATATTTTAGACATGCAACACACTATATGGACTGATGATTTACATAATTAATTACATTATTGTAGAACTTAACATTATGCTGAAGAATTGTTTTCCAATCATTCATTTGGATATTGGTTTGCAAATATGAAACTTCTTTTGTGGGTCAACTTAATTGAATGAAATACTGTAATACAAGTGACCTCTCCAAGTAGAAAGCTGATATTCTTTGTTCCCCGAATTTCTGATAACACTATCGGTGCATAAACCTTTTCAATTAAACATGCATTAGGATATATAACCATTTGTTATGTGGAATAATGTGGTCTATATGCATGTTTTATTTTCTCAATTTAATGGCCCCTTAAAAGAAGTCAGATAAATCTGTTAAATGATCTGGGGGGTGGGTGTGAAATCCAATAGTAGATCATGCTCTTATTGTGTTGATGTTTTAAAAAATTTTGGTTTACATGGGACTATAAATTGAGCCTTCTACTTGGGGAGGGGATTACTAAGACCATCTGATCTATGAGCTCAGTAATTAATTATTCTTTTGATGCATAAAAACTTGGGGGATATTGCAATTTCATGAATGATTATACTTGTAAATATGAATTTGAAGCTTAGTAAGTCTACTTGAAGTGAAACAAAATCTTAAGGGATAGTCATATAGTTAATCCTTAGAAATATAATTTGAAGCTTAGTAAGTCTACTTGAAGTTCAACAAAATTTTAAGGGATATTTATAGTTAATCCTTAGAGATATCTCAGGTTTTTATTTTTTGTGGATGGTATTTATAATCTAGACATCAGAATATCAGAGTTATTCCGACAAAATAATAAGGCTCATGGTTTGTTTCCTTTTATGTTAGTTAATTCTCCACATTCTGGGCTCAGATAGAATGTAGATACATAACTACTACTTATTAATGGTAAAAGTTCTTCTGAATATTTCTATGGAGGGTTTCCAGTTATTGCTGTGGCCTTTAGCATGAACTAATAGTGTTAGGCCAGCATTTCATTGTAAACTTTTGTCTTGTTGGCATTGGGAACTTACATGCAGATGATGTTTTGACCGGGGGTATTAACTGAACTACTTTTAGTTGTTTCTGTTTTCAGTCATAATAAAATTTCTTGTATGTCTTTTTTTCCCCTCTTTTCGGACTTGGGAAGCAATATAACCAGTGTTTAGAATATCTCATCACTGGATTTGTAACTTCTTCACTGCCTTCATTTCTGGGGCACCTCCAGGAGTTGAACCATGCTGCATAATCATCTGTTGCATTATTGTTATAATTACATGAGACTTTTTAAAAATTTCAGATGCAAGCATGGCAGGAAGAAGTGGAACGTGCCCGTCAAGGTCAGAGAGATGCTGAAAGCAAGCTGTCTTCTGTAGAGGCAAAATTCTCTTTCTTTTAACCTTTTCTATGGTGTTATATTCATTTCAAGCTCTGTACTTGATTGTATGCTGATGCTAAAGGACAACTGGACAAGCCTGTATTGTAATATTCGTAATAGTTAGCATAAAGAATAGATGGGCCAGTTGTTTTGTCCTTGTTGTATTGAGTTCTCTGTTAGTTTGATGCAGGTTGAATTGCAGAAAATGAGAGTTGAAATGGCTGCTATGAAGAGGGATGCTGAGCACTATTCACGTCAGGTAATGTGATCATGTGTTGACCAACTATCAGTCATAAACTCACTGTCACCTTTCATAGCTTGCATTAATTGCGTTTATATTATTGCTTTCTATGTAGTATGTATAGAATGTCTCTGGTGTAATTGCTACCTGAAGCTATATTTTCACTCTATGTTGTCCTCCTTTGGTTTTCCAAAGTTCCTGATGTCACGGTTTTACTGTGTACCTTTCACAGGAACATATGGAACTTGAAAAGCGCTACCGAGAGCTAACTGATCTATTGGTAGGATAAGTAAATTATTCTTGCAGTTCTGAAAACATTATTCTTGGTAGGGATTTGTGCCTCTAACTACTATCTATGATGCAGTACTACAAACAAACACAGTTGGAAACCATGGCTAGTGAAAAAGCTGCTGCAGAGTTCCAGTTGGAAAAAGAACTAAAGCGTATTCAAGAGGCACAGGTCTGCTATATGACCATATGTTGTTGGTTGAATAATATCACCAATATATGTTGATCTCATTCTTCTGTTGATTTAGATTGAGGTGGTAATGTGTTATTTCTATCAAATAGGTTGAGGTGGAAAGAAGTAGGGTTTCACGTCGTCCATCCTCAACTTGGAATGAAGATACTGAAATGAAGGCACTGGAGTAAGTTTTTTGATTGTGATATAACAGGCACTCCTTATGGTTCCTCTGACTAATCTTATGTTTCATGGAGTAGATCCATACTTCAGTTTGAATATTGAAATATTAATTTAGCTTCTCCAGGTAGACCTGTTGTCATTTTATGAGATGAGGGGCAATGGAATTTAACTAATGGACATAGGTTGCCATCTAGTTAGTGGATTGACATTACTAAATTTTGTGCTTAAGGAATCGTGATAACTTTGTTACATCATAGACATTGAGCAAAGGAACTCTTTGACGAACAGCATGGAGAGTCTTAATTTTGAAACTGAAGGATAATTCAGCTTTATGTGTGGTGTATTGGTCATACATATAATGTTGGTTTCTTCATGACGCAAAATGATGGCAAATGCATATATTAAATTAATTATTTGTCATGCAATGTTAAACCCCCTCATGGGTGTAGTATTTTATAGTATGGAGAAGAGATTAAGCTCAAATGAAAATCCTCAGGAAAAACTCAGCTGAAAGGAAGAAATTTTCAACTAAGCATGTGAATTTTCCCTTCGTATTGTCTTAGCTCCACTTGACCTCAGCTTTTTCACATTGTTATAATTGCTTTTCGTTTGACCAAGTTGTTAAGGAAATAGCTTTTTGGTACAAAAAAGAATGATATCTACTTCAATGAAGCTAGGCATTAACTGTTTGGGGCTAGTGAGAAGAGAAATTTGAGAGCTTATATTGTAGGTATGTTGGTAGCTATAAATGGTGTGCATGAATTGCATGAAGAAATTAACGTGATGACAGCAAAACAGTTGAGAAATGTGGGGGGTTTTGTTGTGTAAGAATTATCTTGGAAATGATCTGCAGTTGAAAAGCCTAGTGGTTCATTAGAACTAAGAAAATGATGAAACATAGGCTTGGTACACTAGTAAAAAGGCTCTCATACTTTGGCGGATGAATTTGCATTCTGTAATCCTGCTTCGTTCCGGATTTGAAGTCCTCATTTTGTGATCCATCTTAAGAAGTAATTTTCAGAGTCAACTCATTCAATGAGCATCAGAAACAAAATCTGAACCATCTCTTCTATGAATAAAGCCCTTTATGTATAGCTGCTTTTAATGTTGTTACAGTTTGTACTATATTTTTTAATGCTATTTTCAGTATATCCCTTGCTCTTTTCTTATTTGGCAATAATTTCAGGCCTATGCCCTTGTATCATCGTCGTATGGAATCTGCAAGCATACAGGTATGTGTTTGCACATAAAAAGAACTAGTTACCCTCTTATCTGGTTTGACGCCATGTCTCAACACTGGCTGTGCAGTTGCAAAAGGCAGCAAAACTATTAGATTCAGGGGCAGCTAGAGCCACGAGATTCTTATGGCGTTATCCTACAGCTCGACTTATCGTACTTTTCTATCTGGTAAAGGAGTTCTTGTTTTATATGTTGATTTGTCATTTGTGAGAAGTGAAAAGGCATTTTAGTAATGTGTTGATTCCAAGATATCATTTGCAGATTTTTGTTCATCTTTTCTTGATGTATTTGTTGCATCGCCTTCAGGTACGTAAATACATACTCATACATTCACTTGTGTGTGAGTTTGTCTGTGACAGTGTCTCCTGACACAACTGTTCCATGTTATTATAAACAGTGATTCTTGATCTTGGTCTGTCTATCATTCTTTATCGAAACTTTGTTTTTGAGATATGTAGGAACAAGCAGACAATCTTTCTGCCAGAGAAGTTGCAGAATCTATGGGCCTTGCTACTTCTACCTTACCATGACTGATAACAATTGAGTTCTGTTATATTCTAAGGGCGAAATGGCTTGTGAATATATCAAGACTACATGAAACTACAGGAAGAAACACTTCGTCACCCACATGGCATCCGTCTACATAATCACATACAAGCTATCAAAGGGCTACAGGTTTGCCGCAACCACTTTTCCTGGAACAGCATGTTCAATATTGTGGTTCAGATAAACTGCATCATAAATGTTAATTATTCTTTAATTTGTGATGGGCTAAGCCTACACGGGTTTCATTCTGGAACGGCTCCCAGGTTCCGATGACCTGGCCTGGTCTTGTGAGCCTGAACAAATGTGTAAATACGAGGAATATTTGTTTCAGTTCCAAAATCCTATCTGCTGGTTTTACCAATACGAACTGATTGACAATTTTCAAAAAAAAAACGAACTGATTGATGGTTACGAATTATTTGCCTAATATGGGTCGTCCTTCGTGTGCAATGTGTATTGTGTGCAATATTTAAGGCTTGATGAATTAGGGGCGCGTGAGTTGTAAACGATTTTAAAGCAACAATATAACTGGTTGAGGACTTTTGAATCCTGTGGCTTGTGGAAACACGGGAGAAGTCGAGAGATAAAAGGCTTTTTTTAGCATTAAGCTGATTATATTAGCTGTTAATTAATTTTGTTAGCTATTAATTAATAGTTGATTATATCAGTTAATTTAACCAGTAGATTACATTAGCTGTTTATTAAAAATATTTGGTAAAATTAACTGTATAATATTAATTATTTATAACTAAAATGACTTATATATAACAATCTAAATAAAGTTTAACAACACAATTCAAATAAAACAAAAGAAATGAACATCATCATTTAAACCAAAGGATTATAACAATTTAAGAACGACGTTTAACTATCATTAAATTAGAAGCAATATTATCATAAATAGTTGTCATCTTCCGAGTTCTCTGTTCTTTAATGTCTTCTTGTGTAGAGTTAACTTTAACATCTTAAAATACATCTGGAGGTATAAATTCAGGATCTTGATCGAAGAGGATAAAAGTCAAGTCGCCAATTATACTTCTTCTAATACAATTATGCAACTCAAAAGCTACACAAATTATTCTATTTTGATCCATTAATGATTACTTAGTCATTTTCTTTAATACCTTCTATCTAATCTTAAGAACACTAAAAGCCCTTTCAATATAACTTCTCAATGATGAATGAGCTCGATTAAAAATTTATCGATATCCTCTTGGATTTGCACTACGAAACTCTAATTGATGATATGTTGTCTTTGGGTAAGGTGTCAAATATCCTTCTCTTTCTGAATAACCTTTGTCAACCAGGTAATATTTACTTGAGTTTCCATAGAAGCAATATAATTAGTATAAAAAATATCATAAAAAGTCTAAATCGTGAATAGCAAATCCTATAAATCTTTAAATTACTTATCGGTAGTTTTGGAAATTTAAATATCGAATTACCACTTATATCAATGAAAATACGAGAATGGTGTGTTGATCTCTCCCAACTCGCTAAAATATATGTAAATAGTAAGTTAAAGTCATATGTTGCCAATACATTTGTTGTTGTTATTTCTTTCTGTCCTCTATATCTTATTTGATCCTTCTTTGCAACAACTATTGCTATATATGTGCCATTAATAGCTCTAATGCAATCCTAATATAAAACAATAATTATAAGATGATAAAACAACATTTTTCAATGGAAAATATAATGAAGGGTGAGGAAGAACATATTTAGTTACCTTAAAATATGGCATATATCTAGCATCATTGGCAATTTATGGTAGAATGTCCTTAAATTCGGGATCTTTTGGCACTAGTATATCTCTTGAAAATCATCCATAACAGCCAAAACTTCTTTAAAAACTTTACTCACGGTTTCACTAAAATGTTAAAAGCGCTCTTACAAATCTCTATTAGAGGAACCTTTACTTAGGACATACACGAATAAACCAACTTTCTCCAAAATAAACATTCTATCCAAATGTCTCAAACGATAATTATTTTTCAAAACTATACATAATTGACGAAATATATTTTGATTCATCCTAAATGTACTAAAATACTGTTTTTTATGACCATTCAATAATTCAATTATCTATAGTTATGTTGTTTGATAGGAAATCATGCATGGTTCCTTGTATACGTGGTTAAAAAAATACGCACTCATGTAATTCACTACACAAGCCACTAAATCTCGAAACTCATTGTCCAAAAATTGCTTCATTTGTAGATGTTACATAATTTGCATAACATTATCATCGATACCTATAGATCAATAAGTAAAATTATATTGTAAATAAACAAGACACTTATACGTCTAAATATAAAGAATAAATAATATAAAATTATAGATTACCAACAAGATAATATAATATAAAAAAATAAGGGGTCGTTTGGTTCCACTTTTGTTTTTTATTGTTGTTTTTGG
>JAOTAZ010000008.1:3454605-3470995 GCA_025629785.1 Erythroxylum oxycarpum | reverse complement strand
TTCTGGTGAAATGTATAGAGATAATGGCCATGTGTCTGGGAAGGTATTAGTCTATCGGAATCCTGGCTTACATTTCGGAGATGTGCATATTATGATGGCCACTTACGTGAAAGGTTTAGAAGATTATGTTGGAAATGCTAAATATGCTATATTCTTCCCACGTAAAAGACCAAGGTCTCTGGCAGATGAACTTGCGGGAGGTGACTTTGATGGTGATATGTACTTCGTGTCAAGAAATCCTCAGGTAACAATTTATGTTCCTTTTATTTTATGCTTCTGAATATTACTGCTTTCATATGTGATATGCAGTTAGCTTTTTGTTTCTTGCTCTGAATATTCTAGCTTTCGTAAGTGATAAGCAATTATATTTTTGTCTTGCTCTGAATATTCTTACTTACGTATGTGATATGCATTTCACATCATCTGTGTGATGATTATTATTGTGTCCAGTATCTTCCAATTGACATTATTATTGTGTCCAGTATCTTCCAATTGACAATTTTATGGTATATACAATTAAAATAATTGTCTTGAATGTAGATGTGAAATATGCATGAATAAAATATTTTATCATCATTGCTAGTTTGACTGAAAGCAGTGGTTGTCTTCACCTCTGTGTGGAAGCAAACGCAGGTTAAATTCTTCAACATTTCAGGCAATTTTCCCAATTAAAATTTTCTGCAATGCTTTGTTTTAACTACCTGCATCATGTTCAATCATTGAGAACCGTATAAGTGTATGCATTGCAGCAAAATGAATCCTATAAAATGTGGATTGTACGGTTATTCTTTAAGACCATAAAATGTGTCATTGTGGGGCTTGTTTTATCCATCTTTTTTCTTGCACGATTAGCATTTCTTTCAGGATGTATGGGCACTTGATTTGATCGATTTGTTTATTGATACTTTTGTACCAGAATTTGAAATTGTGCATAAAACAGGGGATTTTTTTTGTTGGTTCTTATCTCACAGTAAGTTCAAAGATAAAGCATCTAGTTTTGTATGTCTTCAGTTACTGGAGACTTATAAACAGAGTGAACCTTGGACTTCTTCTTCTCCAATACGTAATGTCCCCACCAAAAGGCCTAATGAATTATCTGATGAGAGATTGGAGGAGGAACTTTTCAGACGATTTTTGGTAACTAGGTTTTTCCCAAGGTATAAATTTCATTACATACATGACATATATTGCTTCTGGTGATGTTTTGTGGAATTTCTTAAAATCTTGTTGCTTTATCAGAAAAGTGAATCTCTTGGCGGGCTCAACTTATAATAGCAAGCAATACAGGCTAGTAGTCATATATCAAAATAAGTACCTGAATTAATATACCTAGGTAATATTTCTATTTAGGAAATATAACATAATGACACTAAATCAAGTTATATCACTCTTTAAAATATTGCAACATATGTAATTTTGTATTCTTTCTGAGTAGTTTAGCTTTCTGGTCACAGATTTCTTCTAACCATGTTTTGCATTCTGCTCCCAGTTACACTGTGGGCCTGGCAGCTGACAGCTGGCTAGCAATGATGGACCGATATTTGATGCTCGGGGAACTTGATGCTGCTGAGAAGAATGTTTTGAGGATGAACATGTGCCGGTTGATTGACTTGTATTATGATGCTCTGGATGCACCTAAAAGTGGAGAAAAGGTTACTTCTGCAACTCTTTTCTGCTTTCATCTGCAGATGAAGAGTTTCTCCTTGTATATTTACTGTATCATTAATCATGAGTGCTGTTAGTTGCAGATTGAATCTCCTGTGAGATTACTACTAACTATAATCATAATATGTGCCCCTAGGATTTATCCTGAAGTCTACCTTAACTGGAACGTTTCTTTCCCAGTGTCGGAAATTCCTGCTCTTATTGCTGATCTGATGTTGACTCTAACAGATGCCTTTAAAAATTGAACCAGAAAGTTAGAATTGAACCAGAATGTTAGAATATGAGAAGCTGGTTGCAAATCCCCGATAAATATGCATTAAATGTCTTGACTACGAGGAAACTAGGTTGTAAACAATCAGAACATGCATTCTTGAGTTATATTGGTTTTGCTGAATTCGTTTCAGTGGTTGCATATCTCATGTTTCAATTCGACATCCACGCTAGGGACTTCCATTGCCCTTGGGGATGTAATATTTGTGATATCTTATGCACCTAAAGAAAGACATTGTAGTATTTATCAATCGGCGTAAGTGTTACATGTCATTTTAGTTCTAATGATTTATGGCTTTGTTGGATAGTTGGACAAGACTAACTGGGTTAGGTTTAGATTATCTTTGTAGATTATCTTTGGTACAAGTTACTCAAATATTGAACTGAAATATCTTTGGTACAAGTTCCTTTATTTGGTTGTTCACGAAAGTATTCATGTAATGGAATTTATATTGGACAATATTCCTTTTAACAACATAATTATAATTGCCTACTTGATCATACTTGGTGCTATTTTGTACATTTTTTTATTAAATTGTAGCAAACCTCCAGGCCTTAAATGTTAAGAAATTTTGCATACAGACTTTTTAACAGGAGTGCAGTATTCTAACTATAAATACCTTCATATAGTTTCGTACATAAGATGCCCAAATTAAATGCAAAGCAGATTATTTTGAAGATATTGGTTGTTTGTTTCACACAGAGGAGTTACTTGTTCCTTTTGGTATATATGGACAGCTAAAGAAACTGCATTCGCATTGGCCTTTGGAGTGGCTTCTTTTCTTTGTATCTACTTTTTATTGCCTGATATTTAATTTAAGTAATCTTATCCTTTGCTTGCAGGTTGAAATTCCTGAAGAATTGAAGGCTGAATTATTTCCACACCATATGGAAAGGGGAGACAGATCTTACAAGGCTACTTCTGTTTTGGGGGAAATTTATGATGAGGTCAAATCATATGAAGATGATGCTGATTCCAAGACGATTGGTAAGAAGAATCACACTAAGTGATGCTTTAAATTTTGTTGGACGATTTGATTCTGTATTTAGATGTAATGCCTTTCCATTGATCTTTCTTTTAGCCTGATTATTTAGGCCTTTATGGTCATCTGTTTCTAATTGGCCAGAAGTGTGGAAACTCCCTCTATTTGATCAAGAAGTTTCCAATTCAAGCCTTGCAAAATGGAATTCCTTGTATGAACAGTATAGGCAAGAGATGAGTGCCGCCTGTGAGCTCAATAATAAAGAGATAAAGAGTGGAGTTGTAGATGATATCTACCAAAAATATAACGAGGTCCGTTCTTTGGCTATATTCTCTACTTTCCATAGTCAACTTCAAATTTGGTAACTCCCCTTAACACTAACTATTTATCTTCTTGCCCATCCCAATAATGTCGGTCCAGAAGCTATATGAAGCATCGGACATCAGTTTGAGCAACAGGACTAAGAAAGACATCTATGATGAGGCCCTCGCCATATATCATGTTGCCTACGGTTATGCTGCTAAAACACAGCAACCCGCAAGATGTGGTTTTGCCTGGAAAGTTGCAGGTTCAGCCCTTTGTCAACTTTACCTCAAGTCAAGGGGTGAGAGGCCCGCAATCTGCTCACTATCTGCCCTCCGGGGAATGTAATTACTGCCCATTCCACAACATGCAATAGGATGGTTCGTGAATGGTGTAAATAATATATCGTATGGATATTTGTCTGTAGTATATAAATATTATGCAGCACATTGTACATATGCCCTACTCCATTATTATATGGAAGTATTAGATTGGAGCTTCCACGAAGTGTTCAATCAGGAAATGTCAAGTTGAATTTTCAGAGGTGTCATCCCTCGTGTTGTGCGTATGTTCATACATGTGGGAGACCCACCAACTTGATGTGTTAGAAACCAGGAAACAAGAGGGAAGGGAAGTCTGATACGAGGATGATAGTGATGGCTAGCCTCTGGTACTTTTTTTGGCGGCTAACGTTTGATAGCTTTTGTATGCATTCAAATCTGTATGAGTATCCTTGTATCGCTGGCTCAAGTAAGTGCTATATTTGATTGGTGGAAATCTACAAAACAAACAAGGGTAAGTATTGCTTAAAGTTACTGCCGTAGCAGTTAACGATAAACAAATGAACTTGGGACTTATCAACATACTTGGGAGGATTGTCTTCTGACTTGCAAGTTGGTAAGCATTCAACAAGACAATCATGGCTGGGTTCAGCAAAAAATGCGATCTGCCACAAGACAAATGCAGGTAAGACGTAAATATTGCTTTCTTTAAGAAGCAAATCAAGCAAATAATCAAACAGGGAAAAGGTTGAGGAGTTCTGTCAAATGCAGTCAAATCACGCGGGCGATAGCACGGAGAAGTCTCAAACTGATCGCACGGTACCATATCAGTATATTACCATGCAAACAAATTTGGTTATTTGCTCAATATCTGTTAGCGGAGATAATTTACATGAATGACTTGTTAAAGGTTGAAATAGAAACCTTGTGCTGGCCATTTGTGTTAGTTTCATTGCTACCAACACATGGATCAGTCCAGGTAAAATGAAAAAATTTATGTTGAGAAAAATGTGGTGATACTTTTGGATTGAGAAGGAAAATGAAATAAGATACCTACCGAATATCGATCTTGGCCATTACCTAAAACTCTGTGCAGCGTAGACCTGTTTGAAATGAAACAAAGTGAATATTTGGGCTCATGCTGAGTTGGGATTTGTGAGGGCGATGTAAGGAAGCAAAGCATCAAAACAGGATATACATTTCTTGATGAAGATTTAGAACAAAACCACCAAATCATAGTCCTCTAGTGTATGTCAAAGAAAGCTTACAGTTTTGAAGCAAAATACAAAACAGGAAGCTTTATAGCTAATAAAGCAAACTGATTGCGTTGAACAATGGAAATGATATTTGAAGGTGTTATTACTGAGAATGGAAGTTACTTGAATATACAGTTGCTCATGCGCTCCAACATGTCACCAAGATTCACTACAAATGCTCTGCAAAAGATGAACCAGAGAGACAATAGTAATGTAACTCTTGTCAAATACTGAACTTCTTCATCTAATTAGCAAACATATATAGAAATGTGATTTCATATTGACCGAGTGCGTAGTTGCAGAATCAACAGTTTTTCAGAGACTTATTCACTGCTAAAAGCAAAAGGGCTCAAAACATGTCAAGATTGTCAGCTGATAGTATCCATCATTTTTAACAAGTAAACCTATCTATCATGCTCACAGTATCAAATATACTTGCTTCCTTTATTACAAGAAGAGAATTAAGGATATTAGATTAGAGTTTAACGATCAGCTGCTGCTATCCAGGTTCACTGTAAATCAAAGGACTTCTATTCCTTTGAATCCTTCAATACAACTAGGTTTGATTCACTAAAATCCACAAAAATTAGCCATTAAAACTGAAAAGTTCTTGCCACTAACCTGACAATTCATCCCCACCTAGTCCGGTTTCATAAATAGACATTGAACATATAAGATGTCTGACAAAAATAATCCATTTGAGGCAAATAACTACCTTATTTTACGGGTTAATTATCAAAAAAAGGACCAGGAGAACAAACTGAAAACGAAGAACTTACTAGTGCAGTACGCTGTAATGTGAAAGTAATTGAAGTGTCAGAAGAATAAATAGAAAACAAAGGGTTGAGGGCATCGAGGGAACAACAGATAACGTCAGACTAGAATTGAAGTAAATTAAAAATTTAAGTATTTTGCTGTCATTTTTTGAAATTTGGGATAGAATTGAAAAAAATTGAAAGTTTTGTTTTTGTTTTTAATAACTAACCCTTATTTTAACTTGCAAGTAATGCTAACCAAAGAATTGCATATTTTTAGCATCATTGAATATAATGCAACGCTTAAGCATGCAAACCTAGAGCTGGAAGGATAAGTCAATTCCTAAACCATAAAGTATCTAAAACCACTACAGTTCTGTCCAGGCTCACCCTTTCACAGGTGCAATATATTCCCATATTTGTGGTTGGGCATCCTTATCCTTGCAGATCTGCAGGGACATGATAACAAATACATTTACTAATGATGCTACTCAGAAGGTTGAAAAGAAAGCCAATGCCAAAGTCATGCCCTGGTGCATACTTGGAGACCATAGACGTCATCAGTGGCCAAGAGGGTTATCAAGCCATAGTCCGAATGCGCTCCAGCTCCATATATTCCATTTAATGGATCAGAAATCCGGCCTAAACAGACAGAAATATTGGTTCGACCACAGTCATAATTGTATCTAGGAAGGTCTACGACCTTCAGTTGAAAATTCAACCTTCATAATGCAGTAACCGCATAATTGCAATTGGTTGGCCGAGCATAGCTGGCTTATCAAAGAAATCAGCTTCCAGTTCAAGTGCAAGTGCTATGATCCTAGCAACTGCTCTTGCCACTTCTCTGCATGTAAGCGAAAATATATACATTTTTATATATATAGATCTAAGTTGAATTGATACAATAGCCTCCATAAGATCCAATACTATATTAGCAAGAAATCCAATAAATATCATAAAACATCATAGCCTAAAGAGGTGAACTCAAATACAATAGAGTTAGAAAGACAAGAGCTTACAGTGCTTTTCGATGAAACCGTTCCATGGTTTCCCTCCAACCTGGCAAAAGATCTACAAAACAGCAGTAACCCAGAAGTGAAAACCATACATCAACTAATTGAAGTGAAGGCCTCTAACTGTAAGAAGTGTGTGTAACGTGTATACCAGCAGAGGGCCATATATTGGGACCGTAAAATGGCTTGTCAGCATCAGAGTCACCTTCAGGGACTTCAACTCCAATATAATACCCCTCCTTATAATCGCCTATTAACCACTCACGCAAAAGAAAGCAAAACAAACCAAAAAAATCACCAAACGCTATTTTCTATGCAAAACCAGATACTAAAAGAAGAGGAAAAGCAAAGAACTTGAACCATGGACTTGATTATCAGCATCTAGCAGCTCATCCAAAACAGGGGTATATCCCCTATTCTTCTCGTTCCTTAAGAACTTCATTTTCTCAGCCAATGGCAACTCAAAGAGCTTCCTGCTTTCCGCGAAAACCTCGTCCATGAACTCCTGGCTTATCCCATGATTTACCACGTAAAAAAACCCACAATCCAAGCATGCCTGAACAACCCACCAACACATTTTTTTCGATTAAAATGAATAAAAACTACAACCTTCACATAAAAAGAAATGAGTTGGCGTCATATTTTGAAGAAAGTAACCTGCTTCAGTAAAGACACGGATTGTTGCACATCGGGGCTGGAGATATCGATAAAATTGAGAACTGAGACATTGTTAGTCCCGTGCATCCCATCCGGGTTGTTCGCCATGAATTTGAACAACAAATTTGCTAAATTGTTTGCAAATTCAAGGATTCGATGTTTATTCTTGAGCTATGTGTATAAATTGGGAAATGGAAGGCAGAGCGTAGCAGAGTATAGGCAAATGGGAGTCGTCGCCTTGTGGGATTTATAGGTAACGTCCACGTGTCACTTTCTTAGTTTTTTTTACATTTTTCTCTTTTTGGAAACTGAAGGAATTTTCGTTTTATGCAATTAATATTTGAGACTTAATTAATAATAATATAAGTATATAATACATATTAATCAAACATTTATTAGTTAATTAAGATTTATAATACACAAATGAAACTGATTCAATAGAAATAATATCACAAATATATGTTAAAATTGGATAGAGAATTCAAATAATTAAAATAATATCTCAATAACTGGATATGGATTGTTGGTTCCAAGCAACTTGGAACTGCCTTCTTCGTCCTCCGGAGGTGACACTGCAAGTTGGTTAACGATTTCAGCACTGAAATCAAATCGCCAAAAAGTCTTCGTCTTCTAGTTAACGTATATCAAAGTAAACTCAACCAGTAAAACTGAAAATGGCGCATATACACGCCGTTTTAATATGCTTGCTGCCTGATCAAAGCTAAACCATGAACACGTATCTTCCTCCGGAGGCATCATCAACTCATGTGTCGCCAGAAATGTTACACCGGCAAAGAGGGCAAGAGTTACTGTGGGAGAGCCAACAGGATATACAATCTGCATGGTACACGTGGCCACATGGGGAGCGTTTCCCCAAATTTTCCGGCTGAAAAGTCTCCAAACAAACCGCACAAACATCACCGGCGGCGGGGACAGTGGACATGTCGGCAACCGAGGAATTTGATGCTCTGACTTGGTAACCGAAGTTCGTCGGCAGACTTAGAGCCTCGTCGAGGTCAAAACTGGCGTCCAGGAGACAGCTGAAAGGGGCTTGGGTTTGTGAAGAAGCAGCCATAGCCATTCAGTGAAAAGAGCAAAAAAGCAAAGGAGAAAAAAGGATAAGAAAGATATTGCAGCTTGTAGGAGTCGTAAGTGAAGCTTTTATACTATACAAATACAACCCGTAAAGGATAACAAGTTGAGCGATCTTAATGCTGACAGACACACCATGTTGGCACAAATAAATACAAAAACATTAAAGAAAGTGGCCAAGGAGACAGTGCATGCGGCTTGGTCTCTGAGTTGGCATTAAGTGCTACAAGTCAACGTTATCGCTTCAACTGCAACTTGAGAAGTTGCAGAAAACTTTGTTTTGAAAAACTCGAAGATAATTGGATGGAGCCGAATCTCTGTGATGGGCCCTAGAGTAGGCGGATGTTGTCTTCTGGGGACTAAAGTCTAAGCAAGATGAGTTAGTTTCCTGTTTCCCAATCCAAGTGATCTAAATGTTGCGACCTTACAAAACCTAATCTGGCCGACGCATCATTAAGCTAGTCTTCTACTCTTCTTCCGAATTTGAATTACTTAAATAATAAAAAGGCTAAGCTATCCAAGGAAAGATCCCTGTGAAGTCGACCTTTTCTAGTTTATTACAATATTGACAACTCTTAGCTTAGCCTGAGTAAAGGGTCAGCAGATTCTTAATTAAATTCGTGGAATTACAAAGTATCCTATTTTTCCAAGTCCCCTTTGAAAAGGGATCAAATCCCTTTTTCCTTACGAATGGATGAGATGGGAAGGAGACAGGGTGGCATTGAGAAAAGGAAACAGCCACCGCGTGCCCCTTTGAAAAAGAGATTGTGATAGTAACGGCTAACGGTTTGGATATATCAGTATTGAAAGGCTGCCGTGTTTGATAATAAATGCGACATGCTCAAGTCAATGAATACCTGAAAACATAGTGTGAAATGCAAAAGTCAACATATGGGAGAAAGCCCTAATTTGGACTTTAAAAAAATGAGAAGATACAGTAATGGGAAAGCTCTTGAAGCCCAACAGAGGGCTGAATCTCCATTAACAGATCTAATTTAGAAGAGCCTAAGGGCCCGCAAGCTCCAATTTTTTGGGTTTGGGTTTTAGGGTACCGTGTCGGCTTCATGTGATATGATATGAGGAAATGAACTTCAGTCATGTAAGCCTTTAAATTATGATTTCCACATGCCCCAAAACAACAATCATGTGATATCAGGAAATGAACTTCAGTGATGTAAGCCTTTATCACCCAAAAACCACCAAGTCAGGTTTTCATACTTTCCTGGAATTCTTCAATCGATTATTTAATAAAAGAAAATATAATAAGTTGCTACAAAAACACGAAGTTCAATTTTAAAGTTGGAGTGAGTTCTCATGTTTCTGCTGCAGGGGCAATCCTGTTAGAATTTCATTATCTTATTGTAAGTTGGAATATAACACCAACACAACCTCACATACTATGATGACCAAAACATGTTAATCCTTAAAATCAGAGCGATATTTGTGTATAACGAATAGTAAAAGATCGCCGAAATTGGAAAAACACTAAATTGACACAAACCTAACTTACGGGATCTTCGTAAGCATTAAAAAGCAAAAGAAGAAGTTTTGTTTGTTCATACCAACTGTTTGTGTTCAGCGTCAGTTTTCTCTTGATTCTAACATCTGGCCAAAAACTCGATCGATCACTTCTTTCGATAAAATCAATATTGTGTTTTGGTAACTGATGCTAGCTTATTACTTTAGAACACGCAAACCGCAAAAACCGAAAACATGTGGCGTTAATTATTGAGTGGCCTTAGTTTCTTTTTCTTTGTCCAACACAAAATTAGATAGGAAGTAATCATAACATGCTGTGAATTTCTCAAGATCGCTGTCTTAAGATAAGGACGATAGATCATTGGGGTGGGTTAGGTTGGCAATAAATTAAAAAACATGTATAATGACAATTCTGTTTCTTTGAGCGTCAGGCTGAGTCGACCCAAAATTTGGTATTATTAGTTCTGATTCAACAGGAACTTCTGGTTTAACATTTGGATGAAAGGTTCCGTTCCGTCTTACGTTTTCTCGACGCTGAAGGGACGACATTTCACATTTCACCCTTATTTGACTTATCCAAGGCTCGTGGAGCAACAACTACTTTCTTACGATCCCATCATGGCTTAGGGCGTGTGTGATACGTGTCCAGACGATGTTGACTTCTATCACCCTGTTTGATTGATGTTATTTTAAGTGATACGTATTAATCCCACACTTTGGGTCCCACACAAAACGCCCCAAAAAGCGTCATCGAATGGGCCCCGTTTCATCTTTTCACGCATCACCATCCCTTTCAAATACCGTACGGGGTGATCTGGCACGTGACCGCCGTTGGATCTTACTTCTATCTAAACGTGTCTCATTCCTAAACGTGGCAATCCATCAGATCATCAAGTTATTGATATTCGTATATTTCAGAAACATAATTTAGCACTTTCCCATTTTAAAAAAATAAGTCAAAATTTACCTAATGGCTAGGTCCCACATCACCCACTTTGCCACGTATAGCACCGGAATCCACCCAACGTGCATCAATAGATTCCTTAAACTGCGCGGAGCCCCAGTTACCTTTCTATCTATTTATATATCAGCATTTCAAGTGATGAGTTTCAATAAACTTCAACTTGTAAGCAATTAGAGGCTCATTAGGATCAAAAGCCTTCAAGAATTCTTTTTGAGTCATAAAACTTACCATACACGGCAAGTGGTACTTGAGAGGAATTGCGGATGCAGAGTTGGTATATGAGTGCTCCGTGCAGGGAATCATATCAATGTCCAATAACACTTCAGTGTCCTAAGGGTGGCCCGCAACGTCAACCAGCACGCGACAGCGGACGAAAAACTGACACGTGGGAATTTAGCACGACTTGAAAGTTGGAAAGGGTGCGTGTGTGATCGCCTCAATTTAACTTCCACGTGTCACTTATCATCTGTCACTGCCTCCTCTTTTATTCCCACTCTCTCTCTCTCTCTCTCTCTCTCTAATCGCTTCCTCTCTCTCCCCCCCCCCCTCTTTCTCTCTCCCCCGCTGCATGGAATCTCCAGAGGACGAGCAACTGGACCGAATCGACTCACTCCCCAACTCGGACGTCCTGTCCAGTGTTTCAAGCTTATCTTCATTACTTATAACCGAAGACTCTCCAAGCACCACAAGCTCCGGAGACATACCCACCACGAGCGGGAGTTCCGGGGAGATCCCAGCGGCGGTGCTGGCGGAGGCCGTGATGGTAGTGCCGAGGGACGTGGAGACCTCCCCGACGGAGGAGTTGCTGTCCTCTGAGGCGGTTGCGGTGAGTCGTAGGTGCGTAGGGAGAAACAATAGCAGTAAAAGATTATACTGGGGGTTCACATCGGTGATAGGGAGACGAAGAGAGATGGAAGACGCGGTTGCAGTTATCCCTGGGTTTATGTCCCGGAGTTGTGATCATGTCGGTGGTTGTACCGCTCCTGGTTCTAGAACTTCCCTTGAGATCTCCTCTGTTGATTTCTTCGGCGTCTACGACGGTCACGGTGGTTCTCAGGTATTATACGCCCCTCCACACTCTTGTCACTGCTACTTCTACTTCTACTACTACTACTACTCTACCATACTCACAAGTTCTGTAACAACAAAACTTAGTTCATTCGTCAAAAATATTCTAAAACGGATTAAAATTGAATAGGACGGTGTGGGCGGCATTTTGTTCTCGTTTATAGATTAAAAGAATTAAAAGATTATTTTTATATATATATCAATATCAGAATAAAATATCAATTTTTAGGAGCTACCAGTTTTATATAGTGATGTGGTCTGATCGGAAAGACACGCGTCTACTTTATAGTGGTCCATAGCTGGAGGGTTTATGGCTCGTTTTACACGTTAACACGTGTCTATCAAATCAGTGAAAACTTTTCTGTTTTTTTCTTCTGAACAAGCGTTTTGCGTCACGGGGATTGGCTGTTGATGGTCATGACAGGCGCATGATCATCGTTTACTTAGGTACAGAATTATATATATTCTCTGTTTAATTTATTCGGTGGCGTTGTGTGAACCACAAGGATCTAGCTAGCTAGCTGGGCGCTTCCTTCTTTGTTGGAAGGGAAAGTAAATAAAAGTATTACGTGGGACCACCTATGCTCTCTGGTTGCGGAGCCACGTGGTCGTTTCAAACAGCGGTGGGTGGTGGTTGGTTCCTTGGTCCCTCTCATTAGTCTTGGAGTGGAACTAAATGATTGTTTCTTCTTATGGTTGGAGTCACCTAACACTATGCCTTTTAAAGTGGTTCTAGGCATGCCATCTGTCAACCTAAACCTAATATTTTACAAAAAATTACATGTTGACCTCGCTTTTCTCGACTCTCTCTCTTTTATTACATTGATCGTTTCGATTCCTCCGGCCCCCTTTTTGGTGTTTCTCCTTTATTCCACCAGTTTATTTAGACCACCATTGTTCATTCCTTGGTGATTAAGGTTTTGACAATTCTTTTATACCCTCGTCAGCATTTATGGTCTACATGACTGGACATTCAGAGAGATAAGTTAAAATAGTGAGTAATATTGTTCATTGTATTTGAAGTTTGAATGTCTTATCTGTCGAAAGCTGCAGTTAAATTTAAGTTTGGCAACGTCTATGGTACGATGAGGTTAAGTAAATAGTTCTTGGATGTTAGTTCTTGATTAGTTTCCAAGTTAAGAATATTGGGAAGTCGTCCTCTTTCGTTTTTCTTGAAAATAAAGAGATTTCTTCATTAATTAGGCTTTTGTTTTACCAAGTACCAAACAAAAGCAGCTAGCAAGACTCTCTTTTTATAGAAAAAATGAAATATAATATATATATATATATGTATTACCAGAAACTGAAATTCTCATGGATGATGTAATAATGTGTTAATCAATCTTGTCAAAAACCATGTGTTCGTTGTACTTTATAACACTTTTTTTACACTGAAAAACTTAAAGTTAACATCTGACATCTGAGTATTGATGAAGAAGAAGCCTCGTAACCTCCTCTTTCCACCGACTAGGTCTAAAGATTTTATTTTAGTAACTGTTTAACAGTGGAAAACCGGATCATTAGCCTTTTTCTTTTTCTTGAAAATTCACTGGATGTTTATACAACGCTCTTAAGCCTTATCATGGAGTTACCTACTCGTTCATAAAGGTTTTTACATCTCTTCTAGTAGAGCTTGGTGATAGACATTGGATTTAGATTTGTAATGTCTGGAGAATCATTGACAACAGTAATATCTTCTATTACCATTGCGAAACGGTTGATCTTTACTTTAGGTGGCTGAATTTTGTAAAGAAAGAATGCATCAAGTTATAGCAGAAGAGTGGGATCGTGAAACAGCTGATCCAGGCTATGAATGGCAGAGAAGTTGGAAAGCTGCTCTTTCTTGCGGCTTTGAGAGGGCTGACGATGAGGTCTATTCAAGGGCAGTTGCCCCAGAAATGATTGGGTCGACGGCAGTTGTTGTGGTTCTATCCGGCTGCCAAATTATTGCCTCCAACTGTGGAGACTCAAGAGCAATTCTTTGCCGTGGAGCTCAAACCATTCCTCTCACTGTTGACCAGAAGGTCATATTCGAATCCTCTCTTTCACTTCATATTCATTAACTAGTTTAATTGTATATTTTCTGTGGCAATGGTCTTGTTTCTGATGATTAAGGCTATTAGTCTAGTGATGAACTCTTGAAATGACAACACCAAATTCAATAATTTCCTTTTTGAGCTGAAGGATATCCTTGTAAAAACTTATTGACCCCAAACAGTGAGCTGTCTCTTTTAAGGTTAAGTAAAACGTTAGATTAACAAGATCAACTTATAACAACAGTTTTTGCTTTCTTGTACAGCCGGATAGACCTGACGAGCTCACGAGAATTGAGGGAGGAGGAGGGAAAGTCATAAACTGGAATGGTGCTAGGGTACTCGGAGTTCTTGCCATGTCCAGAGCTATAGGTTTTCTTCTATATATCCGATTCTCATCTTCTTTTCAGCGATTTGAGAAGATTTTTCCCCCGAATACTTTTTGTTCCCTTTGAACTTTATGTTTTTGAGCTTTCAAAATCTTTTGGTTTAAAAACCTTTGAACATTTGCATGGTGGGAGTTTTCTTCAAAAGTTAGGAAAGGATTCGATTATTGTTGTTGAACTGCCTTTTTCATGCGGTTTTAGAAAGGGACTAGACGAATACTACGTGGCGTGAGTCTAAATTCTAATTCCTCCATCATTGTCATTTATCAGAATCTTTGACTAGCTTTATCATATATGTTAATTTACTGTATATATTTTAGGAATCTTGGTCGTTGAACTACTAAACCCTAAATCTGAGCCAGTGCTTTGTTGTTTAGCACAGTGATTTGAAGAGTGCATTTGTACTTTTTAAAAGATTGAAGCAACTTATGTTACGCATCTTCACGCGAAGGGGCTTTGACTAGACTATTTCTAGCTTAAGCATACTGTATAAACATTTATATTTATGCCACCAAGATCATTTTCTAACCTCGTATCATCGGCTTAAAGAATATTGGAAGGATGGGATTGATTCTTATCTCATCCTAATTACTTATTTTGTGGTTTAGGTGATCGGTACTTGAGACCATGGGTAATCCCCGTGCCGGAGGTCACTTTCATGACGAGGACTGACGATGATGAATGCATGATATTAGCAAGTGATGGTCTATGGGATGTTATGAAAACTGAAGAGGTTGGGGAGATGGCTCGCCGCATGCTCAGAAGGTGGCGGAGATCGCCGATTTCCGATGAGATATCGCCTGCGCAAGCTGTAGCTGATAACCTTAAAGAAATAGCATATGGCAGAAACAGTTCCGATAACATATCTATCGTTGTGGTTGATCTGAAATCCAGGAGAAGGCGACAGTTGAGACCATGAATATATATATCATGCAACTTGCATGACATTTTCAACCAAACCGAGACTCTCTTTCTACGCAAAGAGAGAAAGAGATGTGGAAGCCGGCCATGCATGGAGGATATTCTTAGCTATTTATGAATCCTCTCTTCTTTTCTACAATGACAGGACACAAAATGATCTCAAGCGACTCAATAGGTATAGCCCAATTTCAGCTCGTTATTCTTAATTGCTTTGTACAGAGCTCAATGCCACGCATGCGCCTGCTGCTGCGAGGACACAACCAATACAACTTCTGATTGTTGCATAATAGCTATGTGCCTAGATTTATTCTTACTTTTGATTGGTTTTGTTCAGTGAAGTGATGAGCACTTCAGATCTAACTTTTCTTATGTGTTTAAAGATCGAACAAAACATGCTTGCATTATTTTATTTTATTTTGGTATGCTGCTCCCAATGATCTGATCTGTCAAACAAATAATCTAATTCATGAATTTGAAATGTCATTGCATATTCTCTTCCTATAGATTCGAAAAAGGGCCATATATGGTAATGAAAATTAAAAGTCAAAAAGATCAATTAGATATATTAACAAAACTGAAATCCTCTTAGCTTAATTTTACAGGGAATTATGGACAAAGGTTCCGTTCTTGAAAAGCTTGACAACATGTTGGAAGGTATCGAGGAAGAAGAAAAGAAAGGGGTATTTGAAAAACTTTTTCTTCTATATTTCTACTTCTTATCTCCGTCTTATACCAATCGATTACAAGATTTTCTTATAGGCTTAATATTAGCAATTAATCAAAATATATGTACAAAATAGAATTTTAAATAGCAAATTTTATGGCAAAATAGCCTTTAATAAAATAGCTATAACTTAAAAAAAAAGACTCTAATAAGCCTTAAACTCAAGCTATTTAAAACTAGAATTAATGCCTGTTTGGATGAACTTTTGGAAGGCCAATAAGTAATTTTTTCCACCACAAAAGCCTTTTTTAAGAAAAATGAATATTTTGTTGTAAAATAAAAAAGCACTTCTTTAATAAATATGATTTTTTTGGCAGTCAAAATATAACTTTTTAAGAAGCTCGAATTTGAAGCTCCTCAAAAAATGCTTTTTTTAAGTAGATTTTTCAAATCAATTAATGAGTTTATATTTTAGTCCTTTTTGTCATTATGTTTTACACATAATTCTCACAATACCCACAAACTCATCTTCCCGTTTATTATGCATTTAACAATTTACTCAACTTGGATATTTATTTTGGGATTTATATAATATTCTTT
>JAOTAZ010000008.1:3425374-3446044 GCA_025629785.1 Erythroxylum oxycarpum | reverse complement strand
AGCACAATTGCACACAGTAGAAGCAAGCCATTTCACAGATTCAACAGTCAAGTAACAGTCAATGTATCACAGTCAATGTAGCACATCAAGGCACTTCTATGTCATGATTTCCCATACATCGGGCCCTTCGCTCGGACTCTATAGTCAGAAGCAAACGCAATCCTAATCCCACCATTCATCCCCACAGTAGACATATCATAATTGAATGAACCACCTAGGTTACTCACCTGTATTTCCGAGCGAATACCTGAAAGTTTCAGGAACACTGGAGGATTGACGCTCCATAAGTGCATCTATAACAATTACAGTATAGAAAGATTACCATTTGCTCACTCAGAACTATTTAATGATGCACATGTAGCCATTAATAGGTGCACAATGCATGTTCATGAAATTTCCGGCCTTAATCCAATATTTTCCATCATAAAAATTCGTCTAAAAATTAGAAATCTAACGGCACTGAAATTACTCAATTCGGGTCTCGATCAGTCCAAAAATAATTAAAACAGTGACCAGACAACAATAAACCAGACCCACGTCAATTTCCCGTCCAAAAATTTTAAATTTCGCAAAAAATGAAATTAAATATTCTATGAATCCGATGCCTAAAGATTAGCAACCCTAATGAAATTTGACTCATTCAAGTCCAATAGCCTCAATTTCAATCCCAAAATAATATACCCAATGTTGTAGTGCTATTGGATAGAAATTTTCGATACCGAAAATGAACCAGTTAGCCAATTGGCGATTTTTTCGATCCGAAAATTTTCTTCAAAAAAATTCAGAAAAATTCCTAAAAATTTCCGAAAATGTAAAACACACAATGGATCACTCAAAATAATTTTTCAAATACAAATGTCACAGTATTCACAACCAAATTGTATTAGGCACAATTATCGGGAATGTCATGTATGCATGTACAATTATTTTCATGTGCATAAATTTCACTGTGTACCAATACTAGTATACATAACAATGCCAAATCAGTTCTAATCACGATCACCCCTAGCCAAATGAGTATTTTACCCTTCTCGTTGGGGGTGGGATGTTACAAATGGTCAAACATAGAGCATAAGTAATGTCCAATATGCTCCTAAGCACAGATCCATCTCTCCACATCACATCTAAGTATCATCTCCCACAACACATCACCTTTTTTTTGCCCCAAAATTTACACTAGACAACAAGAAGTAGTAACTTCTCTTTAGTCCCACGCATCCATGCCATGTGAAGAGGAATTTAATTGCAAAATATTCTACGATTAATAAAAAAATTTACCAACTACATGAATGGCACATGTCACATGAAACACCAATTTTCGTGATAGAATTTTTAAACCTACAAGTTTTCGAATATTGAACTCCAAAACAAAGTGAAGTTCCAAATATTGGCTTTATCCTTGCATCCATAGTGCTTTCACAAGAAAAAGAAAAGGAGGGAAGGAAGCTAGGAATTTTTTTTTAAAAAAAAGCATTACTTACAAACTCAAAAAACCTAGTTCAAGAATCTCTCGCTACACCGACATGTACTTTGAAAACAATGGACGGTCACTTGGAACTATCTCATAATGCAGAAAAATCCAAACTCTTATTCCGACATTCTAACCAAATTTTAGTGAAAAAGAAGCACCTGGGGAAAATGGGGAGTGTATACATGCAGGAACCACTGATTAGAGTAAACACGCAGGCAACACCGATTAGACAAATGGAGGAGGAGATCTGGCAAAGCAAAGAAGTGAAACAGGAATTGCAAGTGAGGCCTCTGGGGTCGGGAGACAGTACTTGGACAGAACGTAATGCCTTACCCAATGCATACCCATCAACAAATCCGAATCCCTTACCCCTTCTACACCCATCAATAACACACAAACATAACTCCATAACCAACATCCCTTACCCATTTGAAACCCATCACTCATACCTTAAGAAAAACAAAACCGATGGATGAAAGAGTCTTACCCAGGAGAGAGAACAGAAAGGCGAACGCTGGGTTGGCTTGAAGGGAGAGTGACGTTTCTGGAGAAGACGATTTGGAGGAACAGAAAGTGAAAAATGAGAACGAGGGAGGATAGTTTCAGTTTGAAAAAGAACGAGGGTATTTTGCTGGTTCACTGCGAAGACGAAGGAGACAGACGAAGGAGATTTATGGAGGAGTTTTGGTTAGGTTTCGACAGATGAGAGGCTATTTTTGACATTTCCAATTCTTGTCCTACGGACAAGAATTTTTGTACCTCAGTTTTGGGAGGAACAAAAATTTCTGTCTTTGTCCTTTGAGGACGGAATAAAAATGGGTGAGGACGGCAAGCAAATAGGACGGATGACAGAACTTTTGTGTCCTTTTCATCCATCCTCACCCCCGAGGACACTAACCAAATGCAGGGTTAGAGTTTAGAGGCGTACCTTCTTCAACTTTTCAACTTTGACCACGGAAGTCTTTAGAATTTTTTAGGCATCCTTGGCTCTTATCGCATTGGCTATCTTTTAGAACATATCATCATCTATTTCTTGTGAATAAGTGAGAGTGCACTTTGATCTCTCTTCTTTGCTTGCTACCAAGCATCTAGTTCAGCCACGGTTGCAATATCCTCGTCTACGGGATCCTGATATCCCTGCTCGACTAGGTCTTATAAGCTATAAGACCCAATTATAGCCTTCACATGTAACACCCATAGATCATAGTTTGTTTTAGTTAATTGTAGGTATTAGAAAGTGATATTAGTTTTGGTAGTTATTTGAACAATGTTCTCACACCAATTTGTTGGAAGCTATCGAGGAAGAAGAAAAGAAAGGGTTAAGTGAAAAACTTTTGTTTCTATATTTTCACTTCTTATCTCCATCTCATAATATTTGATCGCAAGTCTTTTATAGATTAAATATCAGCTATTAATAAAAAGAAATGTATAAAATATAATTATAAATAGAAGACTTTATAATTGAGCAGCTTTTAATAACATAGCTATTACTTTCTTTAAAAAACTCCAATGAACTTGAAACTTGTGCTATCTAGAACTAGACTTAATAAGCTTTAAATCCATATTTAGTTCACCAACAAAAACATCAATTTGCCTTATCAAAACATCCCTTATATTTACCACTGATGAAGACAAAAAGTCATTTAATTACTTGAAAAACTCTCATCACAGCAGCAAACAGAAATGGGTGGAAGTAAGTAATTACCTTCTTTTTCTGAGAGTCTGCCAGGTTGTTGGCTAGCCTTACATTCACCACTGTTGAAGACGTCATGTTTAATTAGTTGAAAAAATTTCAACACAGTAGCAAACAGGAATGGGTGGAAGCAAATAAAATAATACTTTTTTCTGGGAATCCGCCAGGTCGTTGGTTAGCAGTGTGTGTTTGTAGAATACGAAATTTTGATAAGCAAATTTGTTTTGAGAGTTTTATTTAAAAAAGAAAACTATAAAAGTATGATTTTACGTGAAAAATGCAAACAAAAATCAAATTAATTTCTTTATAATTCATGACAGCTGAAAGCTCAATGCATCAGCTCTCCAATTTAAATCCATTCATTATGTAGACAGAGAGATTTATATTAATTTGTATTATTTACAAGGTAACCGTATTCATTGATTTTGCAGCATAGTTGCTGTGAGAATCAAGGCAGACGTTGAGGAGACCAGGGAGTTTCGCAAGGAAAATGACTTAGAAGTGCGGTTTATGTTTATAAAAAAAATTGAAATCTCAATTTCGCTGGAACTCTGATGAAGGGCCAACAACAGATGGAACTCGACTCTGATGAATGGCCAACAACAGATGGAACTCTAAAGCTCAGACGCTTGGGTACTAATAAAATCAATCATTTCTTTAGCCCTCAAATCCTCTGTACCTATACCCTGTTCCAACTCATCCAAGCCATCCATTTATGTGAGTGTCTCACATAAATGGATGGCTTGGATGAGTTAAGACATGGTACACCGTATAGAGGATTCTTGGACCTCTTGTCTGGCAGATGATGAGACAAGCCATTGTTTGTTTACCCTTATTTATAGCAGAACTCATCTGATTTCCATTATTTGTTTGCTTCCTTGATACTTTTTAATTTACATAAAGAACACACAATCATATGCCTAAATAGTCCTTATAAATAGAAGTAAGAATCCCAAAGGGCAAAACTTTGTCTGAACTCTTAATTTATTAATTAGAAGAAGTTGATTACAGCCCACAACAAAGCTATTCCAACATTACAACATTACTACATTTCAATGATACCGCAAGATCTAACATCATTTAGCTAATCTAACAAAAATGACAGGATCATAACAGTGCCATCTGTTCTCTAATTAATTAGTTAAGTTACTCTTGCTTCTTCACAAACCTATCCCAGGCTTCAGGAGTAGATTGATTTCCCGCATCAAATAGCTTTTCTTCCAGAAAGAAAACCAAATACTTGTTTTAAATTTCCCCTAGATGGTCGAGCACTTGTCGCAAATTTACAGATAAATACAAGTCTCCGTCGCATCTCTATCTTGGTAATGTTTTTACCACTCAAGGATTTTCCACCATCAAAAGTACCTAGGGAAATGAAGGGAAGAATTCAGAATAAAATTAGCAGATGTTAAATCTGCCAATGGTCATTGTAGAAAATCATGATCACCTATTACACTTTGACATCACTAGCCTTGGGAAAATGTCCACTCTAGGTCATTAGAAGGGAAAATATAATACAGAAAGATAACATATGGGACTCATACCTTCGGGATCAAATAACGAGGTCAAAATAGCTAAACAAACGCATATACTGATATCTTCCCCTGCAACCGAAAGTTAATGCAGCATATTATTAGCCGTCATACCAGCGCACAAGGCATGCAAAGAAGACGATTATTGCTCCAGGCAAAACTTGAACATAAGTACCGATTTCAAATGTATACACTATATGACTAATTATACCGCAACTAAAATAATTAAAAAAATATGGACAGCCATCTAAATTTATGGAATAATTCGCATATACGCGTCAAACACTTGGCTCCAAAGAAACCAAGAAAAATTCAATAAATATGGACGTTGATAAGAAAGGTTGCGTTTAACAGTACTCACCATTTTGGCAACAAACCAGAATTCTTTTCCCCTTGCTAAGATTCACCTTTGCAAAGTCCACTGCAGCAGGGAGATGGTTTAATAAGGAAAAGCGGTCCATCTTTGAGCTCTGGGCAGGCAAAATGCAGTCCAACTCAACAAATGAAATCACAAAAGTTCCAAATACAATGATAAAATCAAAAGACCAATTTCTTCTTACTTCATACGCACCACCATACTCAGATATAAATATACTTGGTTATCCGCATGACAAACATATTCGGGTTGTTGATCACAGTTCAATATGCAATCAACATTTTGCACGTTTGCAGCTGCAACAGGGGAAAGCAACAGAAAAGTAAATTAGAAAGCTACTACTTTAGAAGCTATTACAATAAAGTTGAAGTTACAAAGGTGATAACTTTTTGCAAAACTAGGTTGCTTGAAACTAGTGAAGAGCAATCAGAGTGGCCCAACTTTCCAAAAGAAACCGTAGGACAAAGTAATTTTGAAAATCTTAGTTGAAGCTAATCAATCATTCAGGACAGGATACTTTGAACTTGAAATTGATCAACTGAGAACATGCATAAAAGTAACAACAAATCGATCAATAAACCTTGGAATTCAATGCCCTAATAACTAATGACTAAAATGATAAACCTAGCTCTTGAGACTAAAGTTGGCTTGTTACTTATTGCTTAAAAGCACCCTAAAAGAAAAAATCTCAACAAAACTCGGAAAGAGAGAGATGAACAAACAATCTAAGTACTCATCTTTCTAGTTCAAAGAAAAATCCTAAGTATCGACCAAATTATTGTATGACAAAACTAGTCAAGCTACATTACACACCCAAGTCTCTGGACCAGTGAAGAAGCATCGCTGATGTGGTTATGATTTTGAGTAAATAAATGAGCATACCACATTTTGTTGTGCCGACAGCAAGATTCGTTGAGCTTAGCCAGTATATAGAGCAATCTTCATGAGAAGACTTCAGACTAGTGTCATCATTAAGCGTGCTCAGAGAGAATGATGGCTCTTTCTCTGGAAGATTAGCTGTCTGCCGTAAAAACTTTCGAGGCTTGACAGCAATCTGAGGAGCAACCTGTCCTCTTTGAGCATGATATACTCTATCCTTCTCAACTATATCAGCTACCTTTTGGTTACACAAATCAGGCCCAGAACTAATGAGATCATAGGCATAATTCCAAAACAGACCAGGAGACAGACCCCTTGACCAACTTTCTTCATCGTCTCCAGCTCCTGCTATGTAATTCCAACTAAATTCAGAGGTGGTCCTATGTTGATAGACATCAGTTGATGAAGATGCTGAAACAAGTATAACAGGAGTAAAATCCCAGGAATCATGATCAGGAACTTCATTCAACCAGATGACAGTCTTTTGTGATATCCACAGAGGTCGTAATGGCTTTGTCAGGCATGAAGCAATAGATGCAATATCAGCTCCACTGGATTCCAACTGTTTAGTCCACTCCTCTATGCGCTCATCAATAGATGCTTTCTCTGTTTCAGGAACCCAAAGAGGCAGATGCAAGGAACAATCCCAAAATTGAGATGCTGGTCTTTTATCTTTAACATGATCAGCACTGAAGCCCTGATGTAAGCAAGCAGAAGATGAATGGAGAGGCATGTGTATGATTGTATTACAGTCGTGATATGAGCACACTACATGACATCTTGTGATCTTTATAATAATATTGGTTTCCTGGTACTGGTCTAACAATAAGCCCAGACCAGCAAAGGATTTACAAAAATAAACATCGAAAAACACTCACCCCTTCAGAATCGAGCATTTTCCTCTTATGGTTAAAAATGGCTCGATTCAAAACGCAAGTCCAAATGGGTATAGTCTTAGAAAAACTGTCCGGAAACCGCTTCCCTCTTCTAGTCGAATCAACGATTATACACCCTCCTTTCTCTCCTACCCGTACATCAATCAAACACGTGTAAAAAACAAAGGCAAACACTTGCTTTTCAATGACAAGAAAAAAGAAGAAAAGGCTGATGCATTAAGTACCAGCTAATAAGGCGACATGGAGATTGAGGCGAGAGGTGTTAAAGGACCAATTGTTGGTGTGACCATCGGTGGACTTGAAGTAACAAGTAGAGTGGAAATTGGGCGAGTACCAGAGACCACAACGGAGGTTGGCGAGAAGAGGGAGGTCGGGCCATAGCTGGGAGATTTCTCCAACGAAAATGGAGTCGTCGTAAATGGATCTTAGGGCATTGTATAGAGAGTTGTCTCTGCGTTTTATGGTTCTCGCTGCTCTGTATATGCTCAGCTTCCCATCCGATTCCATGAGCTTCGCAATCTCTAGTTCTTTTGTCTAGGGCTTTAGCAAAATCCAACGATTAAACAGGCAAAGAATTTTACACAAAAATAAATAGAAATTTGTACGAAAATGACATTAACAACCCCCACAACATTCACATATTCGGAACAGTTAATCGCTAAACAATATAATTAACTTTTGAACTTGTGTAATATTTTCTTATCATTTCTCTTTTATTTTTTTGCTTTTTGTCTTAGATTAGGGTATCTATCGGTAAACTAAGTAACTAATCTTTTAGTTGGTCTGTAGGCACCTCATAGGATGAGATAGTTAGCCCAAAAATTTAAGGTTGTTCCATACCTAAAGTTAAGTATCGAATCCCTAACTTTTGGTTAAGAATAGATGAGTCATTTCCATTTAACTACACTCCTTAAGTTTTTGATGCAGTTCTCTTTTAAGTCTCTTTGATTTGATACGGTAGATTATATCTTTACTGATTTTTTCATTACTTTAGATAATAGATTATATGTAATTAAACACTCTTTTCGTAAAATAATTTTTGAACTAATTTTTACTTTTACGTTAAAAGTTATCCTATACTCTAAAAGTTTATATTCTAAGTATTTAGTCTTAGTCTCTAATGCATTCTTTCAAAGTTTTAGCTTAATATTGATTTCTTATTTTGTCTTAATTTTAATTGAATCATAATTGAATTCCAACTAAATTTTGAAGCAAGTGTTATCCATCTAACTTTTATCATCATAGACATAGCAGAAAGTGGTTTCATTCCTTTCATCAAAATCTAACATTGGAAACAAATAAAAGCAAACATATCATCAGCTTCAATTTTTATTCCATTATCGGTACACTCTATGTGTTTGTCTTTCTGGCATTTTTCGCTATCCCTCTAGAGACGGTTGACGCTGGGTTGACGACCTTTCTTATCCTGAGCACATTCCAAGCAGTGTTCACAAAATGCCCTGTGGTCGCTAGCACATCCCCTGTAACGTCCCCTGCAGTTTCACCAAACCTGTTGTGTGACAAAAACGTTAGAAGAGGTCATTATGAAGACCATACAGACTTTGAGACTCCTAGTAGGTTAGAAAATTCACTGTACGGAAATGTCTGAAGTAACGGAATTGTCCCGAGTTTCCTGGAGATCCTGTAACTCTGTAATTAAGATGAATTTTACCCTTACTCTGTCCGAGTCTTCTCTCATGTGAAACTTGATTAAGAAAGTAGAACATAATGCTAACCACAAAGAGTGAGTCTCAATCATCACCTTTCGGTCACCATACTGGTTGTGGCGCTACTGGTCGCTGATAGAGCTTGCTTTTCTGCAACTTCAGCTGCTTCCATGATCTTATCTGTAGATGGTAACGTCGAAGAATCTGTGACAATTATCTAGGCATGCATGATCTTTCTAGTGAGGGTTATAACTATTTTACTTACTGACAGCATCAAGTGAGGCCAGGAGCACCTCTCCTGGAGCTGTGGATAGAAAATTCTGTGCTGCTTGGGAATTCACAACGGGTGCGATTAGTGACTCAGTGGCACCACCAATTCCATCAAGCATGGCTTTGCTCACATTCTCCGTCGTCCTGGATAAATTTTTTACCCTGCATAACAAAGAAAACAAAAGTAATACTCAATCTAAGAGGCCGATTTGATATGCTAATATAAGATACTTAAAAATGTCATTCTTCTTCACTTGGCCAACCTTTCTAAGGTTTTATTGATTCCTGTCTTATTTGTTGCCCCTTCACTCTTGTCACTGGTTTTCTCGGCCGGAACACGAGCTAAAATCATGTCTCCTCCACTATGGATCTGCAATTTTTACCAACCTCAACAAGAAAAACTGTATAGACCGCAAATCAAACATTTATTTTCTTACAAACAACTATGTTATTGATGGTTTTGGTCATCATACCCAATAAGCTATTCTTAATTTATGAGCTTGCAATTCTAATAGTGATCAGCTTCATCAGAATTTTGCGAGTTATAATCTAAACAGGAAGACTCTAACCTTACTGCTATAAGCGTTGCTTATAATAAAGATGCCCTTGACAATTTGACCAGTTCCTCCAGCAATAGCCTTGGCTAGTATATTATTGTAATCCTGCATCCTCGGAGCAAACTGTTTCCAGTCAACATTTCTACTACCAGTAGTAGAAGCAGAAAAGCACGAATGTTCACTCAAAAATGAATCAAGTGAGGGCAAGCTAGTAGTGCACTGCTCAGAAAAAGTCACTCCGAAGCTGAGAGGATCGCTGTCTTTGATGGGCAACGAAAACAAGTAGTGAAGAGAATCAAGTTTCACAACAGGCTCATCTTTAGTCAATGGCCACGAAAGATCATCGCCAACTTTTACTATAGTAGCAACCGGAACACCCTTATCCAGCACATGGATGAGCAAAAATTCTCCTTTGGCAAGCTCCAGAACTTCTCCTTGGTCCATCAGATGTACCGTGCATCCTGGAATCCGTAGTATAACCTTGTGGTTTGGAGTTTTGGCGACTAAGTTCTTTTGTTTTGATGAAACAGTGAGTTGGGAATTGCTATGCTTGGAAAAACCCATTTCTGCTACTCCTGCTCCTCTAACCCTTGAAGACAGAAGACCTTGTGATATAGCTGTAGATGGACATGAATAAGGGAAGAAGAAAAGCGGATGTCGACACAGAATTTGTGCTTCCATTGTTTCTAATTTACAAAAGTAGATTCCCTTCAAATGATTCTGCCAAGTTTAAAGGCTAAAGTGCCTTGCCATTCCTTTTTCTTTTTTTTCCTCTCAAGAACTTGGTTCAAGTGGGAAGGGAATTTATTGCCTACTTATATCCGTAAGTTTCCAATTTTCCGGAAAGCCATGAGAAACAAGTTATGTATGAATGGCTTTTCATGCCACTTGGGGATCTAATTTTCTTAGTAGTTAGAAGATGAACCACATTTCTTCAAGTAGAGGGGACAAATTATTTCCCAAAGAAGCTTCAGTATTCATAATGCTGAACATACTTCTGACTTGTACATTACAATAATACAAACCACTCGTGGTTTAAAATTTCCTGTTTCCGTTTTTTGCTGCACTCCTCAGCATTCCTGTGGAGACAGATGACGCTGGATTGATGGCCTTCCGTATCTTAAATATATTCCAGGCAGTGCACGCACAATGACCAGCAGTGGCAAACACATCCTCAACAGCCTCCCCTGCATTTTCTCCAAACCTGGTACAAAAGTTAACAAAGGAAAATTCAGCAAATACAGTTAATCCTACACAGTTTAGCAAATGAGTACGTTTAATTCTTTGTTACCTTTTACTGACCGCTTTGGTTGCAGCTTTTGATGTTGCAGTTAAAGCTTGTTTCTCTGCAACTTCAGCTGCATCCAGAATCTTGTCTGCATATTAAAACGTAGTTATTCTCCTATGTTTTAAACACCTAAGTGTTATATATTTTCGGAAGTTAAATTACAAGTTTTGACTTCACTTACTAACAGCATCAAAGGAAGCCAATAGGACTTGTCCTGGAACCATGGACAGGAATGCTTTTCCCGCTTGGGATTTCACCACAGGTGCCATTACTGATTCACTGGCAACCCCAACGCCATTAAGCATGACTCTGCTCAGCTTTTCTGTCATTTTGGACAGCTTTCTCACACTGTTGTAACAGAGAAAAGGCAGCAATCAATCATTTTGAAATGTGAAAGGAGAAATTTTGGGGTATTCCTATCATGTCGTGGTGACCAAAAAAAATAAAAATGTTTCTATCTTGGGATACCGCTTTAAGCTTTTGTTGACTTTGCTCTTTTTCTTGGCCCCAGAGCTTCTGTTCCTGCTGATTTCTTCTGCTCTGGCTCCATTTTTCTCCTCTGCAGCACGAGCTGCAATCATATCCCCTCCCTTGTGGACCTGTTTTTCATTTCACTTTTAGAAATTACTGCACATATCAATGTCAAACTTGGGATAATATATTTGTCATCGACACTCCATACTTACTACTGCATATATTAGTGAAAGTTCATTATAATCATGCTCTTTTAGATGTTGGGTGGGGTTGCTTCAGCCATTAACAAAAGCCAGAAAACTTTTTACTTGAAGATGATTACTGAGCAAATATATTAAGCTAATATCTCATGATTGCCACTCATTTTCCTGCGAATGTTTTAACTATAATTTCCAAGATTTGATAAAGTTAATATGTAATCTGCCCGCCTTTCGTATAATGTAGCTATGAATTCTTTTAGAAAAGACAAATTTTCAACCTCATAAAGCTGCTAATGACCATTGAATTACACCGTATATCCAGGCCTTTTAACAGTAAACTCCTGAGGCATACCTGGCTGGTGTAAGTATTACTACATTTGAAGATGCCCTTGACAATCTGCCCAGTGCCTCCTGCAATAGCCCTGGCCAAAAAGTTATTATAATCTTCAATGCTAGGAGCGAACTCTTTCCAGTCAAGATCATTCCTTCTACGCGTAGTCGAAGCCGACCAAGTAAAGCATGAATTTTCAGAGAGAAAAGAATCCAGCAAAGCCAAACTGTTAGCAAACTGCTCTGAGAAGGTCACTCCATAGCTCAAAGGATCGCCATCTTTCATGGGCAACGAGAACAAGTAGTGTAACGCATCAAGCTTTACAACTGGCTCATCCTTCGTTAAAGGCCACTCAAGATCTTCACCAACTTTAACGATCGTAGCAAGCGAAACATTGTCTTCCAATATACGGACGAGTGTGAACTCTCCATTTGCAAATTCTTGTGCTTCTCCACCTTCCACAATATGAACTGAACATGCTGGGATTAGCAAGAGAACTTCTTGTCCGAGAAGTTTTGGTTCTGGGTATTCCTGTTGTGAAAATGGGAAAGTAGTTTCAGGAGGAGGTGAAGCGTTTCTCATTCTGGCGTTGGTTTTGGAACTTGTAGACCTGAAACAACCCATCTTGATCGTTGAAAAGTGCTGTTCTTGAGTGATGGTTTGGGAGAGAAAGTGGGTGTTGCGTGGAGGGAAAGACGAAAATGAAAAGGAGATTGGTTGACAGGCAAACCTATGCTGTAGCCTGATGCTTTCTTCACCTTTATGATGACTTTATTCTATTCCTGATGGATAATGTTTGCTACTGTACTGTACACCTTTCGGTGGAAGGTAAATAATATGTTCTTTTTTCTGAAAAAAGGAAAACAATATGGCATTTGTTTACGTATAACAATATTAAGCTGCACGGAATCGAAGATATTGATTTTCCTGGGCATTGCAATCTCTCGCATGTTAATACAATACAGAACGAATTGTAGAAAATTACAAAATCAATCCCGGAGACATAAGGAGGGTTGACTCCAGCAATCAAATTGATGCATAAATTGGTACAAAAAAGCCCTAAATCTCTACCCCAGGAGATACATTGAAGAAGAATTCCAATCATAGATTCCTATTTCCTAGTTGCCCAGTGAACGATAACAACCTGACTAGACAATGACCAACTTGTTCAACGTCATTTCTAGACGTCATATTTCTTAGGTTGTCTCCACTGAGCTACACTTAATGTCAGGTTGCCAAGGAACGTGTCCTTGGGAGGAGCTCCTTTCTTCCCCAAGTGTTTGCCTCCCAAGTCTGTGTAAATAGGACCCATATCCTTTGTTCTCTCAATCTGCACGTCAAAATAAATGCTGCTGAGTAGGTCATCTAACACAAAAGAACATTCATCTCGATCTGGATTCATGCCTTGGTGATCACAGAATGCCAAGTTGAGGATATGGTTACACTAAAGGCTGAATTGGAAAAGAAGCTCTTCACAGAAAAACAGTTGGCTAAAAATGAAGGCAACTCTGTTTCTTACTCTTCATGCGATATGGGGCTTCAAATTCTATATAAAACAATAAGATAGAGAGGGGATCTACAAGTTCTGATACAGCTTTCTCTAAAATGATGGCTTTTATAAGGCAGCTTTTAAGTGGAGATGTATATTTGATATATAAATGTGTTCCTGCATGACAGGACATAAGGTCCAAACTGACATACCTTGCTTATCTTCCCATCCTTCAAGTAGTATCGGATGCCAGACCAATTGATGGACTGAGAAAAATGAGAACCGAAAGCGGATATGGGATATAAAAAGTTATCCACCAGCAGAGCTATGAACACCTGCAACAATGGCAAAATTATATTTTTTGATAAAAGTGTAACTCGTCGTCGTCATAAACATGTACTCCAATTTCCCTTATTTCATTCCAAAATGGAAACGACTGCATCCAGCTATCATACTTGCTCACAAGGACCTTGGCCCTTTCGAATGTAGAGTGGCAAAGCATTTGAATCAATTGCGTGTACAGATGTTACTATGCTAATCTGAAGGCGAGCTCAAAAATTTTAAAAGCCACCATCCAACATTAACCACTAGAAAGTAAATGTCAAAATGTAGTGATCACAACGTCATCACAAATAACACATTATCTGGAAATGCAAGAGGGTAGATGGACAATTCACAGGAATCAGGATGCTATAATATCTTGATACCAAAGATAAATCTTGCAAAGAAGTGCAACCAAATAGTGTCATGCAACAACTGATACTCACAAGGACCCAGTTATATGTTGCAAGAGATAATTGAGGTGCCTCAGGGGACAGCATGTTGCATAGCTCAACTTCTATCCTCGTCAAGTTCCACATGGACAGTAGTTCAATAAACGTGCATATTGTTAGGCAGGTTACCAGTAACAAACCTGTGCATATAATTTGCTAAGCTCTATAAACAACAAAATAAAATTTAAACAAAAGAAAAGGTTAACCAGAAAATTGCCATGCCCCTATACTGGTAACATACAAATAGTCAACCGGTTATTGTCAACAATTATTTGGGTCTTAAAACACTACCACCGACATACTCAAAGTATTAGCATGTCTGCTCACTGAAAATGTGGAGAAGAAAAGAATAATCCTAATTGCAATATTTTCTCTAATGAAAAGTCTTTCAAATATGATTACTGAAAAAAAGATGGTTTTCCAGGTTAACCTGATATCCTTTCCTACTCATCAACTACAAGGTGAAGATTTAAAACTGTGTCTATAGCACCTGTACTCGAGGACAACACATGCTGCATGATGATGTCTATAACAAAAAGCAATAATAGCTTCTTATTCTCATGTCTGCAAACGAAATATTGTAATATTGCTCCATCTGACCAACAAAAACAATGGTTCACCAATCACGGACTCACCGTTAGAAACAGAAGTTGTTTCCCCTTGAGCATATCCCCGAATATATATACATAGTGCTGCTGTAACATGTATCATAGACATAAAATATGGCAACACAAACCCCCAAGATAAATAGCAGTGAGAGGAGAATAGTGCCTTATTCATCCACCAATTAACATTTGATATGTAGGATTCCAGAACAAATGTTTGCTTCCTCAAGTAATTCCAGTACCTAGAAAAGGAACAATTAAGTCACCTTGGGAATAAACTGTGCTGCATTTAAATCTAAACAAGTGACAATCACAAACCTTGAGAAATTAAGATCGCTGGCAAGGGGATGTGGGAAGACGGCAACAGGGGGTGATGTAATGAGCTTCTTGTGAGCCCCTGGGAAGAGATGGAAACTTCCAGCATCATCAGAAGTGATCGGTTATGAAATGAAAACTTAAAATGCAAGACCTAAAGCTGGAGGTAACTGTTGTTTCTAATAGAACTAGCTTCCAGACTATTTTAATTACCAGCTATAGCTGCAAGAGTCATATCATCAGAGTATCCTCCATCACGAAGTCCTGAGACCACACCATAGCGGTCATATCTAAAATCATCAGCATGCATCTGAAGAGAAATTATAACAATTAAGATGAATTTCTACCGTGTGCAAAAAATCATAAGTATAGCCCTCAGTACTCACCATCATGCATCCTCCCCACAGAAAGAACGTTTTGCCACCAGTTGCAAAGCCCATCGAACAAGGCTGTTAATGGAAAATATCCACATGTTCATGCGTTAGGTCATATTACAGTACAAACCATAAAATAAAATGGACAGCTTTGAACACCTAAAGTTCATGAAACTATAATTATGATAAAGGAAAGGCACTGAGGAACCTTATCATAGTTTCTATACCATATGATATTCATAGATGCAGTAACTTCCTAAGCTCCCAGAAGGCAGATCAAGTGGGTATCCAGTTTGAATAAATATCTGCATTAATTAGTCGAGATTTAAATCTAAAATCTGGCCAGTAATTTTGACCACTATATCAGCAAGTACTACACCAACAATAACAGCTACACCTCAGGATTTTTTTCCATCTCGGTAGTGAGGGCTCCGACTGATCCAGGATGCAGCCTAACATCGTCATCCAAAAATAATATATACTTGCTGTCCTTACACATCCACTCCGCCCCAGCCTTGACAAGAACAAATCATCAACACATTAAATGCTAGCAAAGCAAGCTTCTGGATGGGACAATACAGAATACATGTAACAAAAGTGTAAAAAAAGCCTAAAAAATTTATGCTTTGCAAATGTAGGTGGCCCAGGTTGTTGTTCCAGTCCTCATTAAAAAGTTGTGCATGAAGCTCCGTGCCATCCAACATCTAGTCTAAAAGAACTCTACAAGTAGTTATCATATATCGGAGTGCTATACATGGAACTAACCAAGAGTACTGTTCCACAAGAATTCCAAAAGGATAAGTCGAGAGATGGTTGAAGTCCAAATCAACAGGTTATAGGCTGTTACATACCAACTGATTATGAATTTTCTGGCTACAAGTTGTTGACAAACCAGCAACAACAATTTTAGCGTCAATTTCATCCTGAAGAGTAACAAATAATTAAATGTCAGGAAGGCAGTTCAGACAAATCCTTTAAACACCAACATATGTAAGAGAATAGAAATGACAATGATTTGCTGAGATTTAGCAAGTATATGATGACATTTATATTCAAGGAAGTATTTCATCAAATCTACCTTAAAATCAGATAACAAGCGTGACACAGCATGATAAGCAGGGTCTTCTTCACTTTCCACTACAAAAAGGAACTCCAGTGGACCGCCGTAGAGAGATGTAATCTGAATTCATACATGAATCCAAAACATAGTTGTAACAACAAAAGAAGGCATTCTTCTTACAACCAATAAAAGAAGTTTAAATATGAGAATAAAATACACCCATAGAAAGATGTTACATTTACATTCTTGAGAGGAAAACAAGAGAAAAAAGAGATGAAAGTCTTAACAGATAATTCTCTGTTGACTTCTGCTAGTGGATTCGTAATTTCGTTGAAAGAACACTCCAGATAGGTAAACATGATCTTGAAGACAAAACAAAAGCATACCATGTGAGGGACTAGAGATCCAGGAAACAAATAAGAGTTATCAAAATCTCCAAACTATCGCTGGGGAAAATGTTTAGAACAGGAACTTGAACAGAATATAGACAAACAGCACACTGATTTTCATCGGTTTTCTTTGCCTCAAACAAGACAGAAATCTATTAACAACAAAAAACGTTGAGAACAGCCTTGAGAAAACAGAAAGGAATTACCTGACTTCTCCAATTGCATAGGTTGTGTTCTCCGAATCCCTTTAAAGGCATAACTACAGACACTCCAGGCAGATGGACCTGGTGGGAGTGATCCAGTTCATGAATATCAGAACAAAGAAATGCAAAACTGTTGCCAGCTTTCATGTTATGCTTCATCCGCTTGATCTCTCTATTCCTATTCAAAAGAAAAATCAAATCGGTTGTCAGTCTCAAAGCAGCCAATTCTAACAAAATTAGCCCAGTACAGGAAAAGATACATTGACCATGTCTCATTACCTAACAAAGGCAGCAAACGCCCACCCGATAGCAAGACATAAGCAGATTAGACATCCCTGCAGCAAAACCAGAAAACTTCAATTTCCCTTCCAAAGCCTCAAAAAATTGGAGAAAAATCAACAAACAAAAAGCATGCAACAGGTGAAATCTAAACAGACTGCAATTGAAAACAAATGTACAGATGACAAGTATCCCTTGGACGAACTAATGATTCATAGAAACCACCATTGGCTAACAGGAAAAAGTTTAGGGCCCAGTAAATTTGCATCAGTGGTTTTCCTACATAACTCATTGCGTGATCGTTTCCAAAAAGAGAGAAGCGGATAGAACCTTAGGTAACTTTTTCAGGAAAATAATCCAATTGTGAAGAAACTTCTATAAAATCTTTTATCATTGTGCCACTTGATTCTATCTACCACTACGGTCTAGATATTACCGTTGGATGCCTAACATTGTCAAGAAAATCAGAAGTTAAAATGTCTGAGGGGAAAGCATATTCAAATTGAACGTATCATGGCTACACTTACTAAAAGTGTTATATTTGCATAGGTTAGAGGCAGTATATACATAAGGTCGAAAACTAGATGAACTAAACGAGCTACTATAATCTCAATAAATCCATATAAGAATTGCATCAAATAACTATGTTTTAAATGTCATCCACAGCCTGGTCATCAATGGGAGGTAAAAGGCCGTAGGTTATGTAGCCAGTCATTTCAAGCAGAAGAAAGAAAATAGAGAAGTTAATAAATTATCTGTTTGCCACACGTCTTAACCTGGTCACTGTAAAAGGGAAAACAAAAATGTAAAGGGACTTTTCAGAGCCAAGGTTTCCATTAGGTCAAATTTCCTCATCCTTTTTTTTTTTGTTTTTTGGAAAACAAATTTCCTCATCCTTCACCAGGCAGTTGCTTTGAAAATTAAAAATTGTGACCATTAGGTTGCACTAAAGTGATTTCCAATGCATCAACTTGTGCAAAAAGAGTTCTAGCAAAAGTAGGATATAGAACATAAACCTTCTGCAGAACTTTATTAATGCAAAATCAGATTCCAGAAGTTCAACGAAAATGACGACTTAGGTAAGTGCAGTCCAATCAAATAAAAACTTTTGCAAATAGGTCCATAACACCTTTCCTATTAAACTATCGATCTCGAAGTGAGTGCTTGCAGAAAGAAACAAAGAGCAAGTATAGAAGAGTTATCAAGCTAGAACTTGAGAATTTAACAACTGTTGTACCTGTTCAATAACTTCAATGCTTCAAAGTATACAAACAGACTACCATTGCTTTAGTTCTTAAATTGAATTCTTCCTTTCTCTAACAAGATTTGACATTTCTATATAAACTAAGGATCCCATCAATCAAAAACCTCCATTAACAACAATTATCTAATAATATATATATATAACCCAAAAGAATAGCTTTTCTGTTTCCGACTGGACATCAATCATAATCCTCCAGCAAAAATTAAAATTTTAAATATTAAAACAACTCGAAAACATTCGAGAGAGAAAAAAAAGGGTTCAAGTTAAGCTGGTTCCAAAGCAATCGATATATCAAAATATAACAGTGGAAAGAAACGAACTTGAATCCGTTAGCTTTCCGTCGACAAACCTGGATCTGAACAAAAACGGCGATAGGACTACAAAAAGCTTTGCTAAAAAAGAATACGACGGAAACGAAGCCCATCGTATCCACCTCGCTTCCTCCCCGACGTTGTTAGTTCTACTCCAGAAAGCTTCAACTTCGGCCTCTACTTATCTCGTAACACACTCTCAATCAATCAAAATCACAATGCGTCAAACTCGGAGAAAGAGTCAAACCCATTTCTTCCAAATCTACGTTTGGGAGAAAATGGAAACAGAGAGGAACACAGAAGACGGAGTGAAGAGAGCCCAGAGGACGAGTCTTTGTAGGAGTGAAAACATCTGTGCTGTACGGAGAGACCTCGTAATTGTTATTTTTGGGTTTGAAATATTTAAAAGACACGCCGCATTCACATAATAAATATTATGTTTCTTATTATTTTAATATTTTTAGTTTTTGTCACTTTTTTTAAATTTTGATTATGTAAAGAAAAAGCGGAAGAGATAGTTCTTGAGAGGGAGAGACCGTTAGTTAAGGGTGGTTATGTTGCCATCAAATATTCAGACACGTGCACTGTGGATTGGCACATGTGAAGTTGCGTCGTCGCTTGCTTTGCCACTTTATTGCGTTGTCTTGTCTCTATTTTATTTGACAGACAACAACTTCTAATAAAATTATTTGAATAATTGTATAAACCAGGGAAGGAGATTTTCCTATCCATTGAAACTAATAGTCATTTGCATATGTTGGAGACAGCAGGAACTTAGTGTCTACTTTATTTGATTTGAGAGTAGTTGGGAATTTGACAAAGCTAAGAATAAGTTAAGGAATGGGACAGGAGCTGCTTGAGTGTCTAACGTTATTCACTGCAATAATGGATGGCTAATAAGCCAAAGATAGTATAGAGCTATGTAATGTCTGTCCCACCAACAACGAGAACGAAGGAACATCAGACCTTGCGAGACCAGAGTACAAGCTGCAATCATTGAGATATACTAACACCTTTCAGACTCCGAATCAACTTAGGAAGATGACTGTCAAGGTTCTATTAAGTTGTAGGACTGCCTGAAACGTCATAAAAGAAAAGCATGACAATTTTGCTCAAGTAGGACTGAAATACATGGTTCATGAGCCCTTGGAAGGTCGAAAGAGCATTAGTGAGGTTAAATGGTATTACCAAGAACTTATAATGGTCACAATGAGTTCTAAATGTAGTTTGTGGACATCCCTAAGATTTACCCTAATCTGACAGTACCCTAACTTAAGATCCATCCAATAGTTCGTGTATTAGAGGAATAGGGAATTTGTCAGCAATAGTTCGTAACTTCGTATATTAGACCTTATTACTCCCTACCCTGCTTAATCAGTTCCTTGTGAGCTGCTCAATAGCATCCTTCTGTAAGAGTGGGTAGTTCTATGGCATGAGATTACTAGGATTCGTTCCCTCCTTCAAAGGAATTTTGTATTCTAAGCCAGGCCTAAAGGGAGGTGAGGAAGTAGTATCTTTAAAGAGTTTGGAAGACTTCCGTAGTATCAGTTAGACAAAAGTGGAGGGTTTAGTAGCAAATTATAGAGATTATATGTGTGGTTTATGAGGGGAATTAGGTAAAAGCACTACCAATAGTTGTAGCAAGGATGAGTCAGATCTCCTGTCTAATATTATGGTGTTTTATTGTGTCCAATAAATCTCAGTTGTTTATTTACACGGATCCTACATGGGTCCCGCAAAATAAATAGTTGAGATTTCATGAGACAAAATAAAACAGAGTAAAACTGGACAGAAGATCTAGTCCCAGTAAGGATACCTCTCCTTCCTGCCGAAGCGTCCCTCTCAATACTATCTTCTATGCATTCATAAGGAAGTTTATATAGTGACTTTTATAAACCAAATGCATATTGCCAAGTGAAGTGAACCACTACAATCAGGGGTGGATTCAGAAATTTTTTTAAGTGGGGTAAAATT
>JAOTAZ010000008.1:3411015-3425274 GCA_025629785.1 Erythroxylum oxycarpum | reverse complement strand
TTCTCAATCTAAGAAACTTCCTTAAACCCTCCTAGTAGCTAACAAACCTCTTTCTCAATCTAAGAAACTTCCTTAAACCCTCCTAGTAGCTAACAAACCTCTTTCTCAATCTAAGAAACTTCCTTAAAATAAGGACTCATTGCCACTTGGCTACGTAAATAGAAAAAAACAGAAACAGACTTTTAGCCCAACATTTGGAATGACAAAGTTGTTATGTTGATGAGGCAATGGGTCTTAGGTTCAAGACAATTCCATAATTACCCTTCGTGGAAATATTTTCACTCAACTGGCCCTTATCCTCCCGGATTGTTTGAGCTAAACTTAGGCATGCATCATTTATGTTCCTTAATTAGTGTATGCCAACGTGCTTAATTTCGTATGAGTAATTTGTAGTTACCAATAATTGATCGAAAATATTTCATTCTTAGTAAATCGGCCCTTTTAATATACAAGATTTCTCCTTTTAGACGGTCAAAAAAAGACTATTAATTATATGCAATCTTTTTGTTGTATTTTACAAAAAGACTATTTTTATGACTCAAGAAGAATATCCTTATCACAAAGGAATAACCTTTCGAGGTGCATTTAGCTTGGAAAAGATCACATATGCGTGAAGACTGAAAATTGAGGTCGGATACAGACTCAGGCTTAGCCCCATTGCCATCCGAAGGTCGTGCTTAACCCATCAGCACCCCTTTGACTTGTACCTTCTTGAAAGTTTGTTAATTACCTCCCCCACACCCAAGCAAACGCCAGCGTGGAGTTCAGTTAAAAACTGTATGTATTCAGCAGTAGAATTAGGAGTCAGACTGTATGGGAGCTAGGGCCTTATTCAAGCTATGCCCTTTACCTGTACATGTCGAGTAAGCACATATCCACCTGTCTGAAAACAAGAACAAGCTTCTTTCATCGAGTAAATAAGCTTACATCTTCAACTTCCGAACACTAACAAGTTCCCAAAAAGAACGATGTTTATAAACTAAAAACATCATTTAGGCAGCTAGTGAAGGTTTTTTTGTTTTTGTTTCTGATCATCGGCAAATTAACAAACTCAAGCAGGTAAAACAGCCGAAAACTGTAACTCTAGGAAGAAGAAAGTCCAGTTCTCACATTGCATTTAGTCAAGTCCATCACCTGACTTATCACCTTTAAACTTCCATTTTAGAGCCTACAAGTGCCTATATAGCTTGTGTAATCAAGAATTGGGTGATTACCACAAACAAAAATTATCCTAAAATTAAAATCTCGAAGAAAGTTGCATCAAGTCTTACTCAAGTCCTTCACCTGACTTATCACCTCTGCGGCAATTGTCATTTTGATTATTTCCAATCAGGTGATGAATAAGCACACCAGCTGCAACACTTACATTCAAGCTCTCCACAGCCAAAAAGGAATGGAACTCTTCACCTGAGCATGCAGAATTCTCTCCCTCGGCCTCACCATCATCACCAACGCCTGGTGGTATTTGTAAAGGTATATTTCCTGGGATTCGAGTTAAATGTGTGCATGACCTTTCTACTAAGGGCCTCAAACCAGTACCCTCACTACCCAAAACAAGGATTGTTGGTTCACCGGGCAAAATCTCATTCAGCGGAAGAGCTCTTGAAGACACAGAACCTCCAATAACTCGCCAACCATTTTCAGCAGATGATATTAAAAACTGCATCATATTCTTGCAATATCTGAGCTCCACTACTTCAAGTGAACCAGCACTTGCTTTGCTTACAACCCCACTCAATGGGGCTGAATTTTTTGCACATAGCACAATCCCTGAAGCTCCAAAATAGTAGGCAGATCTAATAATAGCTCCCAAATTCTGGGGGTCTGTGACCTCGTCCAATGCTACCCACAGAGGACTATTTCTTTCCTCAGGCAAAACAGGGTCCAGTTCATTTACTTTCACCATCTCCAGGGGAGAAGCATCTAGCACAATACCTTGATGGGGGCGGTTATCAACAACCATATTGAGATCATGCTTCGAAATTTCCTTGATGTTTAATCCAAAACTTTTAGCCATCCTCAATATTTTCTCAAAACCTTTCTTGTCCTTCTTCTTCCTATTATTACTACTCAAATCCAATCCTTCTTGAACATACAATGTATAGAATTCTCGCCTGCGAGTTGATAAGGCAGCCAAAACAGGACCCACCCCGTAAACCCCTTCACCAACCATTTTGGGTAGAGTTGATTCAGTAGTCTCTTTCCAAACCTTTCTGCCCCAATTTTCCAATTTATTCCATCTCTGGACTTCAGGTTTCACTCTGTCACTCTTGACAGCTGTTATTCCTCCCATGCTATTCTTAATCTTATACCATCTAGGGTCATCAACATCTGATTCTTCGTCTTTTTCTTCTTCTTCTCCTTCTGGGCCATTAATTCTACTATGATCACTATAACCATAAGTTGGTTTCTGGTACTTCAACAAACCTGCCATTCGATTATTGTGTTCTTTGTTTCCTCCACCACGTCTACCACGTTTATATTGAGAGATTTTAACTCCTCCCTTTTCTGAGGCATTTTCAGAATCCTTCCAAGAGAAGGAGCCACCTTCTGGCACTGATGTTTTCCCTGATCATTCAGCTGCTTCTCCCCAAGAAGAGTCACCACTAACATTATCTAATGCCATTGTTGATTCCTCCCAAGAAGAACGCCCACTCTTCGGATTTTTTCCTTTGTCCAATCTTTTAGATTCCATCAGTTTGTCGGAACTTAACCAGGGAAGTGACTTTCCACCTCTCACCACAAGACTCTCTTTACCATCTCTGTGCGAAGATGAACTAGAGAAACTTCTAACACACCATTGTTGAGCAGTCCTTATGCACGAAACACTCCCAGCCCTAACTACATAACACAACTCGATGGATGCAACTTGAGATCCCGTAGATGGTCTTCTCGACCTTACAAAGCTAAAACCTTTTTGGGATATGTCACCAAATTCAAGTGCGGTGGTTGTGAAGTGAAGGCAGAGATGGTTTAACAGGGGTTTTTGGGAAGACCCAATCAGAAAAGACTGGGGCTTTAGGGGGTAGAATTGCATGAAGCATCTGGGTTTTGGAGTAATCCTATTAGCAAAAGGAAATGCCTGAGATTTAGCAAGATTAGAGTACATGGTGCGTGTTATAGGGCCTATTAACTTTACAGGCAAAGGATGAACCAGAGAGCAGCCAAGAAGAAGCAATAGAAAGTTAAAATGAGAACTACCTGGTTTAGCACAAAAGCCTTTTATCTTCCATTCACCAAAGGCGAGTCCTTATCCAGGATCCACTGAAGCAGTACTACACCTTCTGCACAACAAAATATCTATTTCTCCTTATTAATTGTTAATTATTCCTCAAGTAATAACAATAAATAATTAAATTTCTTCTATTCGTTTAAGCGATATCTATTTGTTCCATGAGCTTTACAGGGAGGGCCATAAATGTCATTTCAGCCGCTTAAGGAGGGTGATTATTGACAAACCGACATTTCGTCCGCCGTCCTTCAAAACCTAGCTTTTAAAGCCTTCTGTGAAGTCACCATACGAAGAACATCTTCATCATGGGTACGCCGGAGACGTCTCGGGAACCCTGTCCCGACCGTATCCTCGATGACGTCGGTGGCGCCTTTGGCATGGGAGCTGTCGGTGGATCAGCGTTTCACTTCATCAAAGGCGTCTATAACTCTCCCTCTGGCACACGGTTTGTCGGCGGGACGCAAGCCGTCCGCATGAACGCTCCTCGAGTCGGCGGAAGCTTCGCCGTTTGGGGAGGCCTTTTCTCGGCCTTCGATTGCTCCATGGTCTACCTTAGGCAGAAGGAGGACCCTTGGAATTCTATCATCGCCGGCGCCGCCACCGGCGGCTTCTTGTCTATGCGCCAAGGGTTCGCCGCGTCATCGCGCGCCGCCGTATTCGGCGGAGTACTCCTGGCTTTGATTGAAGGTGCGGGAATCATGCTGAATAAGGTGATGAGTGCTCAACAAAGCATGCCGATCATGGTGGAAGACCCGGTTCCGACTATGCCAGTGAACGAATCGCCATCGACGAGTGGATCAGAGTCTTCGGGTTCGTGGTTGGGTGGGTGGTTCGGTGGTGGAGGGAAGAAACAGGAATCAGCATCACCAAAGACGGAGGTTTTGGAGAGTTTTGATGCGCCTCCCGTGCCTAACTTTGAGTACAAGTGAAAAATAGCTTAAATTTGTACTAATTTGTTCTTAGGAGGTAAAGAATATAGAAAGTAACATTGGTGAGTGTTAGTTAAAGCCCCAAACTTTTGTTAAAGTCACAAGTATGATCTTAAAGTTTTAGCCTTGGCTATTATAATCTTTATCAATTCATTCCTTTTTGTTGATGGATCAATTTGGTGATATGAACGTAGACTAGTTTGTTGTTAAGTCTACTTTTGAACTGTTTTAGAGATTAAGCCCTTGCTTCAAGATACCTGATCTTCTTTTGTTTGTTCCTTACTATGATTGCTGGCTAGTCCCGTACTTGAATGGCAGACGCACTCTTGCCGTTCTTCGTCAACAAAGGAGGCTGGAACCAACTTTGGAGTTCGAACAGTAGACTAGCCATTTTGTGAATGCTGAGACGAGCCAAACATCTTTATCTGCTCATGTTTTGGTGCATAGTTTGGATGGTGTTTTGCTTATATTTCTTCGTATTCAAATTGTCAACTTGTGAGATGTACTTGTCACTGTTTACAGTGTTAGTTTGGGATGATCTCCTGATTCCAAAAGCCATCAAATTAAACCAAACGGCAACTGCCCTATCTGGCTTTGGCATGTCCGAAAACGAAAATGTCCTCAGGGATAGGGTTGTAATAATCTACAAACAGTGAATCGAGTGATACTCCTTAACCCCATCCACTGGAGATAAATACACTAGAATATGCCACTTGTCTGTTTCTCTCCTTCGTCGCTCCCTTTCTAATCACCGCAAACTCGGACTCAGCTTTTATATCCCTCTCCGTCGCTCCATGGCCTCCACCGCAGAATCCGTTAGCCCATCAAACACCCGGATCGGATGGATAGGAACTGGCGTGATGGGACGCTCCATGTGTGCCCACCTCATCAACGCCGGCTACACTCTCACTGTGTTCAACAGAACCCCCTCCAAAGCCCAGCCCCTCCTCGACATGGGTGCTTGTTTAGCTGATTCTCCTCTCGCCGTCGCTTCCCAATCGGACGTAGTCTTCTCTATCGTCGGCTTCCCGTCTGACGTCCGCCACGTCCTCCTCGATTCCACCTCCGGCGCTCTATTAGGCCTCCGATCCGGAGGCGTCCTAGTCGACATGACCACCTCCGAGCCCTCCCTCGCGGCTGAGATCTGCGCAGCCGCTTCCGCCAAGCGCTGTCACTCCGTTGACGCCCCAGTCTCCGGCGGCGACCGCGGTGCCAAGAACGGAACCCTCGCGATATTCGCTGGCGGAGACAAAGACGTCATCGATCGGCTGGGTCCGCTCTTCGCCGTCATGGGAAAGGTGAACTACATGGGTGGCCCTGGAAAAGGGCAATTTGCGAAATTAGCGAATCAGATCACAATAGCTTCGACAATGGTGGGCTTAGTCGAAGGCATTATGTACGCGTACAAAGCTGGGCTTAACGTCGAGCTGTTCCTGGGCGCAATCTCTACGGGTGCGGCAGGTTCGACGTCTTTGGATTTATACGGAAATAGGATTCTGAAGAGGGACTTCGAAGCTGGGTTTTATGTGAACCATTTTGTGAAGGATTTAGGGATTTGTTTGAAGGAGTGCCAAAGTATGGGGCTTGCGTTGCCTGGTTTGGCTTTGGCTCAACAGCTCTATCTGTCGCTTAAGGCTCATGGTGAAGGGGGTTTAGGCACTCAAGCACTCATTTTGGCTCTCGAGAGGCTTAATAATGTTTCTCTTGCAAATGCTGCCTCATCTGATCCTGCGGTTTAGACTGGTAAATCGGCTTGTTATGTACTTCGTTGTTTAGAGAATAAACATGGAGATTATTATGATGTATAGTTTATGGCTTTCTGGGTGTCACTTGGAGATCCACCACTTACAAAACTATCCTAGACCAGGGATTGAAAAGTAACAAAAGGAAATATAACAAGGAAATCTGTGAAAGATAAGAGTGGTTACTGTTCCTTGAGCTCCCTTGATGCAGGTACATGGTAAATGGACTGGAGATTTGCTCAGTAGCAACTGGCAACCTGAGTTTTGACCCAATTTTCTTGACCTTCTTGTTGATAACTTGGGAGAATTTCTGACTTATAACTTGTCAACTGTAGTTGACCCTTTGAACATTATCTATTGAGGCATCACGAATCTGAGGTATTGTTAGGGGGTTGTGTGTGGATTTCATTTGCAGAATTCAAGTTTAGGATTTGAGCTTCAAGGAAATTAATATAATTTACTCCGTTGCCTCAAAGAATAGTTCAAATCAAGTGTTTGAGCACTGTCGACCAAGACGTTTATTCTAAACGACTTTGCTCTGTTTCTGGGGGGAAAAAAAAACGAGATTAAGAATCCAGGGGCCGTCCCGGGGCGAAAAACTGGCTTTCTTATCAGAGACATAATGGCTTTTTAATGTCTTTTTATTACTACCCAATTGTCACATTCTTCAGCTATCTAAACACGTTTTCTAGCATGCAATTTCTTGGCTAACTTGGTCTGAAGATAAACTCCTTGATTCTATTCGGAAGGTGAAGTTTTAAATCAATCCCATGACATTTTTGTTCCGGAATAAAAGTCTCTGATTCACACCTCGCCTATGGGGAACTTTTATTCATCGCTTCATGTGATTCAGTGACTTGAGATTTAGCAGCTGGAAATGTGCTGTCTAAGTTTAAGGTCTTTTCTAGAATTTGGCACCTGGCACCTTTTAGTTTGTCCAGGATTTGTGAGGCAAGGAAGTTAAGGTTGTTCTACTGACCTGCGTGCCTGGTACACATTGTCATGTTACAAAAGGTATTCAATGATCATTTAGTATTTCTAACAAGAACCCATCAAAACTAGCTTGATTGATTCTGTCGAGTGCCCTTGAAATTATTATCTATTCATCTAACAACCCAATGGTTGTCTGGCTGAGGTAAGGTCAAGTCAAGTGCAGTGAATTATAGTCTTCTAAATTAGTGTGAATGCTATGTTCTTTTGTCCTATGAGCAAGTGAGCTTTTGGATTCCGGTCATTAACCTTTTTGCCCTTCTTTCTTAAGGCTGGGACCAACATTTATTTATTCAAAGTTACATGTTCCTCAGCACAGATTTTGCAGATCTCGTGATAGAGTAGTAAGTGGGCGATGCATTAATTTTAGAAATTCTTTTAAAAAGTTATTCTTTCAGCCTGTAGTGTTTAGTGGATAAAAGTTTAATTCGTCCCTTAGGAATCACTTGTAACTAATCTTGACTGTATCTTGCATTATCGATAACAAGTAATGTCTGTCTGTCTTTTTTTTTAATTCTCATAGTGTAATGAACAACAGCAATCATGAGTTCAACAAAAGAATTACAAATCTTCCATTGGAGATACAGCAAGTATAGATATAACATTCTAAGTAGTCCTTTTCATGTCACTGTAATTTTCTTCTTATCCAACCTGAGAATTGTATAGTTGGATGGTTCTCAGTTCCCCACAGATCAAAAGTCAGGTCAAGAAATCCAAGTGCAGGAGTCGTAAAGACTATACATTTTTTAGGCTTGTAGGTCTATGGCCGCCACCACCAGATATTCTAATTAGAAAAACAGGCATTGGTGGTTTTGTTCTTACTGATATCGACTGTTAGAATTTGTCCCTACAAAAGCATCATTTTCACTTTAAGATGCTGAATTTAATGTTCCCCTGAATTTTCTACGTCTGTTGTGCATACTTGTCCGATTGTGCTTTTCATAATTTCTTCTCAGAACAGATGTGTGTTATGATACATTTTACAAGTTATGTTTAATGCTAGGGAAGAAGAACAACTGTTAAAATTCGTCATATTGGTTAGTACATATAAAATTTATAAAGATAAATTATTAATGTAATATCCTGGAACCTTTCGTGTTTTGCTGGTGAGTGGTGACTTAGATCAATCTATTCCGTATGGAAGTGCTGATGCTGTTCAAGTTATTACAAAACATTTGCTGAAAGAGTGAACACTATCGCTTTTTACCCTTCAAATGCAACCTTTGAATTAGCAGCAGAATGCAGGATCGTATGTAAAAGTATGAGTGAAGCTGGTATATGCTGCAGAATCTGAATTGTTAGGTACGCATAGAGTCGTTTATTTGCTGTGTTCTTTGATCAACTCGAACAAACCAAGTGGCTGCCAGCTCTAAGTGAATGTTTACTCTTATGTGATTGGAGAACTTCAAGGTTAGAGAACTGAATTGACCAAAGATTTTGAATGAAATTCTTTTATCGTTTTTATTAATAAATTTAATAAAATCCTTATTAGCCTAATGTAAAATATTAAATTTATCATTGAGTTTAGAACTTATTAATTCCTATTATAAATTACAGCATTATGTGTTTCAGCATGTTAACCAGCTCTTTATATAAACCTAAGCACCCTTGCTTTCTTGGTAACTCGCCTTTAATAACCTGCTCTAAACCAGAACAGCCACGACAAACCTCTGAACATGAAAAGAAAGGACATGTTCAAAACCCGCGAGAGTTTTCCCTTGCTCTACTTTCTCATTTTCTTCATTATCCATGCTAGTTCCCAACTCCATGATCAAGAACAAACAACCTTACTGAAACTAAAGCAACACTGGCAAAATCCACCCTCTCTCAGCCACTGGACTTCTTCAAAATCAGCCTCTCATTGCACTTGGCCTGAAGTCAACTGCACCCATGGCTCTGTTACCGGACTTCTGCTTGGCGAAAAAGACATATTGGAAACTATCCCGCCATTTATCTGTGATCTCAAGAACCTTATTCATATTGATTTCAATAACAACAGCATTGGCGGAACGTTCCCTGTGGTTCTCTACAACCTGTCCAAACTTGAATACCTTGACCTTTCTGAAAACTGCTTTGTTGGTGTCCTTCCTGATGATATTGATCGGATGTCTAAGCTCTCAGACTTTAACCTCGGTGGCAACAACTTTACTGGTGACATTCCAGCAGCTGTTGGAAGATTAAAGAGGTTAAGATCTCTCCAGCTTCATTATAATCAGTTTGATGGAACTTTCCCGCCAGAAATAGGTAATTTGTCCAATCTTGAAAATCTAACTTTGGCCCATAATCAGTTTAAGCCATCAGAGCTTCTTTTCAACTTCACTCATCTGAAGAAGCTGAAGCTTTTGTGGATTTCCAATGCAAATTTGATTGGAGACTTGCCGGAAACTATCGGAGAAATGGCTGACTTGGAGCTCCTGGATTTATCATCAAACTCTTTGACTGGGAATATCCCACGAAATTTATTCCTGTTGAAGAATCTGAGTACTTTGTTTTTGTACAAAAACCATCTATCAGGGGGCATTCCTCAGGTCGTTGAAGCCCTGAACTTGAAGCTAATTGATCTTTCTAACAATAGTTTGACTGGTCCGATTCCTGGTGATCTTGGTAAGCTTGAGAAACTGTCAACATTGGCTTTGTTCTTCAATCAACTTTCTGGTGAAATTCCAGAAAGCCTTGGCCGTCTTCCAGCATTGGTTGATTTTAGCTTATTTAGTAACAACTTATCAGGTCCTATTCCGCCAGATATCGGGCTATATTCAATGCTTGAAAAGTTCCAGGTCTCATCGAACGGGCTTACTGGCAACTTGCCTGAACATTTATGCAATGGAAGCAAGTTGTTGGGAGTAGTTGCTTTTGATAACAAGCTGAGTGGAGAATTGCCACAATCTCTGGGAAACTGCAGCAGTTTGGGGGTTGTTATGCTTGAAAATAATGCCTTTTCTGGTAATGTTCCTGCTGGTATGTGGAAAGCTCTGAATTTGTCAATCCTTAAGCTAAACAGTAATATGTTCACTGGGGAGCTGCCTGATGAAGTGTCAAGGAATCTGTCACGATTTGAGATAAGCAACAACCGGTTTTCCGGGAAAATACCAACTGCAGTGAGTTCTTGGAGGAATCTGGTGGTATTTAATGCCAGTAATAACCTATTTGCTGGCACGATACCTCAGGAATTAACCGCCCTTCCCCTTCTGACTACTCTTTTGCTTGATAGGAACCGACTCGTTGGATCCCTTCCACCAGGCATAATTTCATGGTCAAAGTTGACATGTCTAAATCTCAGTGGAAATCGACTTTCTGGACAAATTCCGGCAGGAATTGGTAATCTACCAGTCCTTGTTGAACTCGACTTGTCAGATAATCAATTCTCGGGCCAAATTCCTCATGAAATTGGGCTTCTTAAGCTTACTACTCTCAATCTTTCTTCTAATCATCTCACAGGAGAAATCCCAAGTGAGTTTGAAAATGGTGCGTATGCCACTAGCTTCTTGAACAATCCTGGTCTTTGTGCAAGTAACTCTCTGGTAAACCTTAACAGCTGCAATTACAGACCGCGAAAATCGAGTAATGTTTCAACTCGATTGCTAGCTCTAATCTTGAGTTCTGTAACGTCTGTTTTCCTGTTGGCTATATTGCTCTCATTCTTCATCATCAGTAATTGCAGAAGGAGAAAGGACAAATTAGAATCAACATGGACGCTGTTTCCGTTCCACAAATTGAATTTTATTGAAACAGACATATTAATGGGATTGACAGACAACAATGTGATTGGAAGCGGTGGATCAGGAAAGGTGTACCGTGTTGCTGCAAATAAGTCTGGCTGTGTTGTTGCTGTGAAGAGTATACGTAACAACAAGAAGTTAGACCAGACACTAGATAAAGAGTTCTTTGCAGAAATCGAGATACTAAGTACAATAAGGCATCTGAACATAGTAAAGTTGCTTTGTTGTATTTTTAATGACAACTCCAAACTTCTTGTCTACGAGTATCTGGAAAACCGCAGTCTGGACCGATGGCTGCATAGGAAGAGGACAGCAACAGTCGCTTCAGGTACAGTCCACCATGTTTTCTTGGATTGGCCAAAAAGGTTGCATATTGCAGTCGGAGCTGCTCAGGGTCTCAGCTATATGCATCATGACTTCCTACCTCCCATCGTTCATCGTGACATAAAATCAAGCAATATCCTACTTGACGCAGAGTTCAATGCGAAGATTGCTGATTTCGGTTTAGCAAGGATGATGACAAAACCAGGAGAACTTGCTACTACGTCAGCAATTACCGGCTCTTTTGGCTATATGGCTCCAGGTGAGTGTCTTCTGTTCATGTTATGTCCACGAGGATTTGATATCGCCCGGACATCAATCAATATTATGGGCATCAAACAGTATCGCAAAATTTTAATTGAGTAGCTTCTTGACGAATATACCTCACAAATTTAATATGCAGAGTATGCTCACACAGCGAGAATAAACGAGCGGAGTGACGTTTATAGCTTTGGGGTTGTCCTTCTGGAGCTAACAACCGGAAAGGAAGCTCAAAACGGTGACGATAACAAATCACTTGCAGATTGGGCCTGGCGTCACATGCAAGAAGGAAAGCCTGTAATCAATGTCCTAGACAAAGATGTCACGGAACCTGACAACTTGGGGGAAATGAGTTGTGTGTTTAGACTTGGAGTTCAGTGTACCAACAAACTGCCTTCTGCTAGACCTTCAATGAAAGAAGTACTACAAATCTTGAATAAAAATGCCACCTCACTTGTCGATGGAGAGAGAGACTTAAGGAAGAAGTATGACGCCATTCCACTGAGTTCAAAGCATGAGAGTGTAGCCATTCCAGTGAATTCAAAGCAAGAGAGTGTATCTGAAAGCGATAAGTGCACTGCAAATTAAGAAAGAGACCGGTCAGTTAGAACCTGATTATTAACTTGTTTTTGCTGTTTAGCTATCCAAGTTGAAAGTTCTTATTCTTAGTTAAAAGGTAGAAGTTAAGCTCAATGAATGTACGTGTATCTGGTAATCTTGATTTGAAGAAGAACTAGTTATCCTTTAGAATTGCCAGTATCTCATCATATGTACAAATGGATGCCTGTATCAGTGTAAGTAATAAAAAAAAGTGTCTTGTGTAACAACTTGTATCAAGCTTAGTCTCAAAATCCTGCTATCATGCGTCCGTTGACTTAGAACCCTCTGCTAAGGAAATCAGTTCTCATGATACGGAAGCAGTTAGCCAGACTTAGTCCAAATCGGATGGCTTTATCCCGTAATCAGTTTCACAACAAATCTTATCTTATTTGACCAGATCCAAACTTATCTCTAGCTTAATATTCTATATTAGTTCCATGTATGTAGGATTGCATATAATACTGTTGTAACAACCTCTGAGCTATGTGTTGTATTTGTTACCAATCAAGCTATAAATTGTGGTATACTGTATTACTACGGTGAGTAATCTATCTTAGAATTCTTGAAGATAAGATTGCAGAAGCATAAAATCATAGTGAAGGTAGGATTTAATTAAGATAAAATCATCATACTTTAATAAAGATAATGTGTATATAATTTGGTGATTTTTGAGCTATCTTTGACAGCCTATTTTGGTGATTGTAGTTATTTAAGGCAGCTGAAGTTTTTCAGGTCTATGTTGAGTAGCTACATTCTCTCTAATATTGTGTGATTTTTTCAGTGTTATCTAAGTATTGTTTGAGTGGTCAAAAACGTCCTGCAGTGTGGTGAAGTTGCAGCTCTATTATTTGTGACTTTTTGGCGATAAAACGATTGTTTGTTTGTTGTGCATAGGATGTTTAAGATAATATTAAAGGTTCACAGCAGAATTCTTGTTAGTTAACTACTCATACTTTCAGTTGATGAAGCCGCATAGTTTAAAGGAGTTGTTTTCTTAGTTTATATTATTTTGGATTCAATAATTTGAGTTGTTTTATTATCATCTTTATTAACAATTATTGTTACTAAAATCTTTTGTTGAGGTTAGCACAAGGTGGTAGTATTATTGGGAGTGATTTACTTTCACAAAGTGTGAGTACTATTGAAATTTTAGTACAGGTAAAGTGCAGAGTCCATTAATAAGAATTGAACTTGAGTCAACCATTGCTAAATAATTAAAACTAGTTATTTAGATAGTTCATCCTTACCACTTATAAATCATTTAATATTTTCATGTTTAATCAATATAGGATATTCTAACAAGTACGAGGTATAGTGTTAAAAGTTGAGTGAGTCGACTCAGTAAAACGTTATGTTAAATTTATTATATCACAAGTGAAAGTTGATTAAGCTAGGTCAGGGTCTCGTAGGCATAAGCAAGATGTACCGAATTGCGTTCTTAAATCTTAATTATCAATTTATTATTTCTTAAATAATATCACGTCAATATTAATTTGACATTATTTTTTAAAAATAAAATTAGATATTATTGTCACATTACAAATGAGATATATTATCTAAAATATATAAATATACGCCTTATTGTCAAGTGGCAAGTAAGATTCATTGTCTGAAATGTATAAATAGTTATTATTGCTGTTACTCATTGTCCGAAATGTATAAACAATTACCCTTGTTTTAAGTGGTAGTAAAACCTACTTTCTAATTAATTTTAAAAATTAATTATGTGATAGTAAAGCTTGCTTTCTATTTAAAAATATAAAAATAATGTATGACATTTAACTAACATAAAGTTAACTATGTCAATCATTTAGAGTTTATTCTAAATATACATATCCAATTCCACACCTTCTAGATTGAGATTGACCAGCACTATCTAGTTCCAGGAAACAAATCGAAAGTGCTTTACGGACGATGCTAAATGAGTTGATTAAGATACGAAACTACTAAATTACGATTAGCTTAGGCAATATTCCTAATCCAACAAACTTAGCACAGCCAGAGGAACCAATTATATCGTCTGTCTTAAGTCTTAACAACCAAATGGGGTCTAGACTCTAGAATATAGACGAGGTCGAGTCAATTGTGGTCTTCTAAAGTGATTTGCTTGGATTTCCGCAACCCCTTTATTGGTTTAGAAAAGTAGCTACCACTAACAATCAGTCTATTCCCTCCGCAATGCTCTGTTCGAGATTTAAATATGAAACTGATGCATCTGCCTCAAAATTCATTAAAATATTGACTTTCCATAAGTTAAAAACAAGTTTTGTAAGCCGTAGGGGTGAGCATTATTCAGATCGGCCTAATTATTTAGCTCGGTTTGAATTAAATCGGATAAGAAAATGTTAAATTTGGAATAATTCGGGCCGGCTCAGATATTACCCAAATTATTTTTGGGCTATGACGGGTAACTCCAAAAAAATTCGGACAGGCCAGATTATCCGAATTAGGTTTTAAAAAATTAT
>JAOTAZ010000008.1:3385107-3398278 GCA_025629785.1 Erythroxylum oxycarpum | reverse complement strand
ATGAATAATAATATTTTAATTAATGAATAGTTATATTTTAATTAATAATTATATTTTAATTAAATATAATTTAATTAATTAAAATATTATTAATTAGCACCCCTAAATCAATGATTCTCATTCCTCTCAATTACTAGGGGAATGGAGGATTGCCAAGAAGTGGGTAATGAAAATATTACCCCTTCAATGATAGTTTGATACCAAGCACAAGTTTTCATTCCATTCTCATACATTTTTTTCCGTTACCCCCAACCAAACACCCCCTTAATCATTAGTTACCAACATCGTATGAATTAAGGCCACTTGCAACATTCACTAGGACGACTAGCACTTATGCAATTGTAAGGGTGTGGGGAGGAAGGAGTGTAGCACCTCACTAGACAAAACCAAAAGCAAATGGTGGAATTCGTCTTCATGAGTAGGTGATAATGGCAAATGTCGACAAAGGAAACCAAGAAAGTATGTAGAAGATGTGCTTGTAGCTGACTGTAGTGCTCACCGTTAAGCTACTCCTATTCTACTTTCATGGTAGCCTCCCAGGCACTTGCAGCCACATTTATTGGTAACACCGTACTTCTGGGAAGGATGTCCAAAGGAGAATGTGGTATATAATTATACTCGGTTGGTGAGATGCCACAGTTACATCTACGATGCATTTTCTAGTATTTGATTATAAGGCAATAAAAACAACCAGTATCAATTTGCCTCTTATATTGAAATGATGATATAACGAATAAAGACACGGAAGAAACTATAAAGTTGGACTTGCACAATCATAGATGTCCAAATATAGTAGAGGAAAACGTCAGATTACCAACTTGAAAGACAGACTAAACACTGTTATGACTAACTTGATAGACAAAAAAACACTCTGTTACACGAAGGGGGAAAGGGGGTGGAGAATGATTCATCTTCTCTTTGCTTCACAACATAGCAACCTGACAACTTAGCAAACTGCCCAACGAGCTGACCAACTGCACCGGAAGCTGCCTCCTTTTCCATGATCTGAGCCATTTGAAATTCCAAACAGAAGGCAGTTGGATCATCACCCAAAACAGCATCATCCAACTTCGCATTTGCCATAGCAGCTCTCATTGCTTCATTTGGTTTAGTGACAATGTTAGACCTCAAATCTACTAATCTTATTACCATTTTTGCTGAAAATTTTTCCATAGGATTACAGATAAATACTCCACTTATTGATGCCATCGTCATCATCATGGATCCATTTCCAAAAGTGTAAAATGGGACTTCAAAGAAATAAGTATGAAGCTATGTTCTTTAAAACCATTTCAACAGCTCAAAATGGTCTGCAACTAATCACGTAAATGTAATAAACATTAGATAACAGAGGAGCTACAAATTGTTTTGTGGATTGAAGGACACAATATTCAAAATACCCATAAACCGATAAACTTAAAAGGAACTCCAAAACCTACATGTATGAATTGGAATAACAATAAAACTTGATTTCATTTTCCTAAATTTTAGTTTAGAAAACCTACTATTCACCCGATGACCATCACACATTCTCCTGAAGCTATGAACTTCACAATCATTCCCTTAGGCGTCAATAATCTAATTCAGCCACAAAACTAAACACCATATACTAACATCAGAAAGCTAGACATGTACTGAAATATAAGCCATATAACCATCAAAGCCTAAGCGTTCAAGAAATGTTTACCTTCTCAATAAGGACCCGATCACCAACGCCAATAGTAGGGTTCAAGGAAGAGGACGTGATGTATCGAATCTTAAAGTAGACCACAAAAGCGCCAGAACAAAAAGTTTCATAAACCCATTGAAACCAGGCCATCGGAGAAACCCCCAGCTCTGACACGACATCCATTGTACGGAAATGAAAGTCATAAGGAACTGAAGCAGCGCCGAAAGTCTCAGGCAACTCATTTACGGGTCTAAGTGGAGAAGGTAAGTCGTCAGGATACCAACTTTATAGATGAAAACCATAGGGGCAGACTTAAAAGAAGGAGCTTCAGACGTGAAGCCAGTGTATTGAGGAGAAGAAATTACCTCAAAGCACATGCGAGGGATAGAGGGAAGCAAGAGAAGTATAATGGTAGTATATGCATTGACCAAATAGTCTCTTTCTTACCGAGTAAGTTTCCTTCGAGCCACTCGTCTCCAATCAACCAAAACCTAGATCTCCAAATCCTCAAAAGTCTTCAAAGTTTCTGTTTGCTTAAAGGGCAAATCAAGCCTTAAAATCCCAGAGTATGGAGACAGAGTAACCTAAATTGCTAAATCACAATCCCACCATTCAAACGACTTGGATCACAAAGACATCATGAACTCGCTGTAAAGGCTTTAAGAGATCTTGCTCTTGTTGGCAAAGGGTTGCAAACCGTAGGTGGGTAGTTGATGGAGAGAAAGAGTATCTTTCTTTGTGTGTTTTGTTGGTAAAGAAAGTGTTGGATAACGGGGTAAAAGGGATGTGAAGAAGAGAGGCAAAAGGATGGAAAGAGCCGAGAGTAAGATCGAAGAAGTAAAGCGGGAAGCAAAATTAAAAGAAGGCTTGGCTTAGGTGAGAATGAAGCCGAGACGCAACGCTTGTTTTCATTAAAACGTCGACGTTTTGGTAGTGGAACAGAGTAGGTAGAGGTTTAGTGGCAGAGACGATCTGATGCGGCGATGTGGTCTCTACAGCATCTTTTTATTAAACAGTGAATCCAACACGTGGCTCAATTCCCGCAACGTGTGTCAGCTGCAATATTAGAGTTTGATTCATCCAATAGAAGAAAACATGACACGTGTACCAAAGCCCTAATGCAGCTGCTCTGACACGACAATTTTCTGAAAGTACTCAATCTAGTTAGGTCGAGGCCAAACTCTGAACCTTTTTTTTTTTTAATGTCTCAGTTACTTATAAACAACTACTGTTCGGTTTCTTCAGCCATGAATCAGAAGCTCTCAGAGTGGAGCAGGAAAGTAAATATAGATATGAAACGATGAGTTTGAAGGAATTAAAATAGCAATCTATCCTTCTGAATGCGGATTTGAGTCCCAGTAAAGAGGAAAAGGCAGCCATTGGAGAACACACCTCTTTTTTCCTTTGAAATGTTAAAAAGTCGTAATATTCATACCCTTCAGAAGCTGTCTACACCAGATAAGATTTTATAATAAAAGTACGATCAAAATAATTTTCATGATTATTGTCAAAACTCGTTCTTTCCATTGTGAGGAAATGTTGGCCCTTTGTAGCTTTGTCTGTTATTTGGTTTTTATGACTATGAAACAGCTCTGGACTGAGGTAAAGGTCCAAACAAAGACACAAAATTGAGAAATGTCGACTTGATCAATCTTTTACAAGTTTTCAAGACTCTTCAATATCCAGATATTGAGAGTGAGAGGCTGCAAGGAGAGCGGCTCCAATGCCAGAGCCATCATTAGAGTGTGTGATGACAAAGTTTTCAGAAACAGTCTCTCCCAGTAACTCCTTCACAGTGCCTTCCATGCACTTACTAAATTTGGTATAGTGCTCGTACAATCCACCATCCAATGCGACCACCGAATTCTGTTTTTCCCCATTCCTCACCGTGTCTCGTCCCAATTTCTTTAGGATTCCAACAATCCCAGCAGCAGATAGGCGTGCACCTCGGGTGGCAACTACATCACACACCTCAACGATTACTCTTCGCAATCTCAGGGATGTATTAGATACCTGAGACAAGTAAAACCAACATAGTTCAAACAACGAGACTTGAATCTTATCATGATAAAACTTCTTCTTACATGGTGAAGACGTTTAGATTTGAAGATATTCATCGAGATTTAGGAATGGACAAAACAATGTCACAAGGCAAATAGCTCCGCATAATTTTGTCTCTACCTCAAAGATATCCTTTAATTTGGTCCCCACAACTCTCAGATCTGAAGACGAATCATGGTGTATAGCAGACATGACAGGAGTTCTGCACCATTCCACTTAAAATTCATCAGTACAACAGTTGCACAGGAGTCACAAATTGAACTTTTTGTTTTACACAATATGTATAAGAAAAGATGATGACTTCAAAATCAACAAGTCATGCATGAAAAGGCAGATATAAGTATTCATTCCGCATGCTGAAGCAAAATAAATATGAGATACCTCAAAAGTTGCAATGATTACAGAAACACTATAAAAATCTAGTCAAGAAATGTGTAGAAATAGGCCAAGTGGGCATCAAAGGTCTCTTAGTGCCCTCTAAGGGATGAAATTAACCTACAATCTAGCAATCTGCAGAACAAGAAAACGCCAATGCATGAAAGGGAAAGACATTAATGAGTAAGACAACTAGAAATAACAGACCTTAATATGAACGGAATCTTAAGTTTTGGAGGAACCGTATCCCCAAAAAGGTCGGCTTCTTCAGCCATTCTCAATAGAACTCTACGGACAATTTCTCCCAAATACATACCAGAAATCATCTTCTCAAAAATCTGCAAGACCCATATTAGCAAAATTTTTACCAGTTGACAGCAATAAGATGAATTTGACGAGTGTGGTTACATTACCTGTTCTCCAGGGTTTAGAGACTCAACATCCAGGGACTGATCATATTCCGTTAGTGGAAGGTGTGATGACCGGAAATTACCCCACTCGGTGTTGATCACCTAAAGATTATACGACCTTATTTAACCAGACACTAAACCCTCCTGGGAATAAAATATTCTAAGACTGCAAATGAATAACAATGAACTGAACTCAGTTGGAAGTACCAACCATTTCCCCAGACTTAGGGAGAAGACCTTGCCACTTAGGAATTGCATGTGCTCGTTCTACATATGCTGCATTTGTACCAGTACCCAATATAACTGCAGCAATGACATCCTGGTTGTAGTACCTACCTCCAGCCAATGTTCCTATTGTGTCATTGACCTGCATCGGCTCCCAAGTTGATAAGATTCTGTTAGTTACTCAGTCGAATAACTGTGGTACACACTCTACTGGTAACAAATGGATGGGTAAATGAACAATTATGTGTATGTATATATTCATACGTAACGCACCAAGGCCGCCACACGCATGTCAAGGCCAACCCTTTCTATGGCTTTGGTCAATTCTCCCACTACATCTTGTCCTACCTATAACACGATCGGCAATGAAATTAAGTGGTAAGGTAACAACACCATTTAATTGAGCTACAGCTGTAAATAATGTAATGTTTATTGCATTGCGGATTTTATGAAAAGAGTAAATTCTTCAAGAGAGTTTCAAGCATAAATTGTTAGACCAGTCGTTGAGAGCATGTCCCGTTCCACCGTAAACTCAAACTGATGCAGTAATAAGCAAACATGAATGTTCCCTATGCGAGGGAGTAATATCAGTAATGTAAGTATATGTAAATACTTTTTTTGTTTCAGGGTATCTGTATGTGCATTAAACAACTAAGTCTGTTGGTTTAGAAGCATGACAGGAGAGTCAGGTAGTGCCTTTAAATGCCTAATCAAGGAAAAAGACCCAAGATCTCAAAAACTTATCAATTTCAGAACCAACACTGAAAGATAAAAGAAAAGAAACATGAAGAGAACAAGAGTCAAAGCAATTAGCGTTAACCGCATCTTGTATAGAGAAGCCTTTTGTCCACTTTATAAGTGTTCCTGATGAGATTGATGTTTGCCTGACAGGAAATGAGAAGGTAAAACCAAGCTCCCTCTGTCTACCAGGTGAAATATGCAATTCTTCACCTTCTGTAGCTACAAATTTGGCGAGAGCTGCAGCAATAAAATCGAATAATGCCTGCAATTAACATCAGCAACTAAATTTCAAAACAGGAAATAGTCAAATATGACCAATTTTTATCAGGAAAGCACGAATTGATACTTACATCTGAAGATCCAGTCATCAAGTGTGGTGGGATGGAAACTTCCTCGGATTCTTGTCTGACAACACGATCTTCTTTACCTCCCAGCAGCACCCGCAGTACCCGGAAGTTTGTACCACCAAGGTCCAATGCATAAAACAACCCTTTCTCATCTCTGGGAAAGGAAAGAATGAAGAGTCTGTCATTTTCAGTTGCAGCATTTCATACGAACAGGATCCAGAACTATAAATCTTATCTCAAAGAGATTGAGATAAATAAAAGTTGAACGAATTATTGCACTTGTTCATTTGTAATGTTTATTTTCTAACTAAAGAATATTGCTGCTCTTTTTCCTTTTCTTTTTTTTTTTTTTTGAGAAACTCCATATACTTCCCTTTGTCCCCTTTTCGTTTCCATCTGACTTTTGACACACCTAATCTATAACATTAACGTAAAAGGTCAATGTATGTGAGCTATCAAACAAAGATACATTTTCCAACAATTCAAGCATGTCTTTCAAGTTCAGTGTGGTTAAGTAAAGCAATTTAAAGGAACCAACAGTTGAAAAGCATTAAGCAGTGACCCAGATACCAAAAAACAGATGACTGCAGGCCAATATACAAGGGGAATCAAAAGGTTAGATCATAAATAAAAAGAGCGAGGAAAGCAATGGGCCTCAGGGAATCACAACTATATGCCCAACCGTTCACAGAAGAGCATATCACCTTGGAATAAAGAAAAGTAAACCACACAAGTGTCATGAGGCAACAGCTGGGTTAGTTCAGAAGCATATCTTAGAAAATTAGAAACCCCTTGATTCGGATTCCGACACATCACATAAAAAAAGATGATAATTGAAACAAAGATTATAAAAAACATGCTTTTCCATCCACAGAGTTTCAGTCGATCCATCTAAGACGAAAACCAAGTTTTATCAAACGACAGTGAGTGGTAAGATCATAGATGAGTACTGGCCAAGAAGATTACACTATGATCACAAAAAACTTGAATTAACTATCCTCAATAATGCAGCCTTAAACCGCAATCTGATTTATTAAGCTCAGAGTAGGAGATTTCTCTGACAAAAAACACGATAGGTAACTGGGAAAAGATCTCCTTTTTTCTTGGGCATTATTGAAAGGAGATGCTAAAAGGCATAAGGATCAATTAAAACATTGAAAGTATGTAAGACCCATACAATATCCTTCCACGCATATCAACAACTACAGAGTAAAAGAAAACAGGGACACATAACATAATGGAAAATAGCAAACACAGAAGGAACATAAACTACAATCAATTGAAACCAAATTCTGAACCTCAGATAGTAGATATAAAAGTAAATGAAAGTGATGAGCTGACCTGATCACTCTAAACCAGTAAAATTCAACTAGCTACTAGCCGTATTAGACTTTATGAACATACAGAGTTAGGAAAAGGGAAGGTGATAATCAAAATCTACCCGGTGGGAAGATTATCGACGTAGCTGATGATCATCTTGAGTTTACTACCACCGTCCGATGCAAGGCCAGCGTGCATCTCAACAGCCATAGCGTCCGCCACCTGACGCAGCTTCCATATGGGGGTCCCACATTTCTCCTCCAACTCTTTCAATATCTCCATTACCCTGCCCCACCTACTCGAACTTTTCCTTTTGTGTCGCACCACCAACGCCGCCGCCGCACACATCGCCGCCGTGCATACTACTGCCGCCCCTACTGCCACCTTCCCCATCATCAACTCTCTGCAGCACTTCTTCCCCCCTCTGCAACAGGCCTTGGAATAAACTTACTAATATTCTGTTAGAAGAACAAGTTCGATCAATAAATACCAAGCTGGGATTTTCTGGGAAATAAAGTAGGAGTCTAGAAAGAGTGTAAAAAGTAGAGGTTTTGGCTTTGGCTTTGGCCTCTTGTTCGTTCTTATCGTTACTATCTCTCTCTTTCGAAAGGATCACAGCTATTGGCCTACAATGGAAAATAGGACCATTGCAAATGTATTACGTGAAAACCATTTCCCTGGCTTTAAGTGCAAATAGATATTATACATGTACAGAGTACAAGGTTGAGTTATGAACCAAAGGGACATGGTTTTGGTTGGAATTACGGAAGGAACCAATTTGAGTGGACATGACAAGTACCTAGACGGACATGGTTTTTGTCTTGCTTTTCGCTTTCCACGTCCATCTCCAAACAATCTCACGTGTTACTTCCCTTGTCCTAAATGGTGTAGTATGGAATCTGTACTGCGTAAAGAATTAAACTACATTATCAAAATAATGTTTGAATAAGTAGAGAACAATAGACGAATAAGAACTACGGAGCAACTGGGTTTGATGAGAATAACCTCGAAACTGCGGGAACACGGCTTTACCCCAAAACTATGAACTGAAGCAACTTTCCGCCCTTTGCCGTCTTTTTATCATCCAAATCCAACCGCGGAATCCTTCAAAAGCCAAAGTCTTAAAAGATAAGAGCAGTACATAAACAGATGAATTGTGTAATTGAAAACTGCGGTCAACGTGTCTACCCTTCCGTGATGAGTTTGGTCAGCTTCCGTTACTTACGGGGCATTAAGTCAACAGTCAAGCCTTTTAGGATACAAGAAGAAGGCTGCCATGTGATTGGCGAAGAGGAAAACTGCGTTTAAGATAGAAATACATAAATTTTACACAAACAACTTGGTTTCTATTTAAATCAAGTTTATCCAAACCGGATCAGCAACGAGTTAGCACAAGATACTAAAGTGAGTTGTTAATTGGTTGTAAATCCTGGCAACTACTCTTAAGACAGCCATTAGAGGATTGGTTTAATGATAATTGACAAATTAAAAAGGATACTTCCCTGTATGTTAAGGTTTGAATTGAAATGTTTTTTGGAACTCATAAATTTTTACTATAACTAGGAACATGATAGAAGAAAACAACCTCTCTATTATGTAAGGATAAGGTTGTATATTATTAGATCGGTCCGAATCTCGCTTTATTGTATGACTTCGAACAGGGTGTATATATGATAGATTTTTTATCTGATACTGATAGATTTCTGAAAATAGTGTATCAAAAATCACAAGAATGATAACTTTTCATCTTTTACTAATTGATAAATGAGTATATCGTATTGCGAGAATACCGAGACATCATAGTTGGTGCATTTGCTCATCTAAAAGTGTTAACAGCACGTATTTAGAATTCTTCGTTAACTACTGGAAAGTTACAGAAATAAATCAGGCATGGACGGTCCAGGAGGGCCTAACTGCCTGTACCAAGATTTAAAGGCGACTAAGACTGAGATATGCCTCTTTTAGCCTCCCATCTCTCCTCCCTTATGTCCACTTCCTGCAAGAGAACAAAGCAAGCCATAAATGATAAATCAACGGCTGCACTGCTGCAAGAATGAGTCACGTCAGCCACAAGTAGGTATAGCTTTTGATCGATGGTTCGATTTCGAGTTCCATAAAGATGGCAGAATCGAAAGGGACCACCTTATCAAAAGGCATGTGTAAGGTCCTGGAAACAAAAGTAAGTGCTATGCCTATTCCTCGAGGACAAGGGTCACGTTCAAAGTCTGACGCCAACCATCCACTTCTTATTGCATTTTTGGTCTCTCAACGCCCCCATACTTTGGTATCAAATCAATATTCTTCACCACGTCTTAAAGGATGCTAATAAATTGGCCCGGGAGTTCGATTGGGCCTGAGATAGCAAACCCAAGCCCAAGTTTAAATAAATCAAAGGTAATTTGAGCTCGAATTGTGCAATCATAAAAAGAAATATGGATTATTGATGAGAACAAATCTCTTGTAAATTTGTTCTATTTTCTCACAAATTAAAAGATTTGTGAAGAATTCCTTTTTCTTATTTTTATTTATAAAAAGTAAATCTTGTATATCTTAAAATTGCTATAATAATTATGTAAGAAGGTATTTGTTATTTAATCTTCTTGCTCTCAATTAACACTAGATGATAATTTAAACGTGTCTTTATCTCCATTTATTGCAAATACTGGCGGCAATTATTCGTGTAAAATTGCCAATCTTTTATCTGTCTGACATACTCTTTAATTTGTGTTCAAAATAGTTTGCGCAAGGAAACATAGTTCAGAATTACGTGTTACATATTACTTATCACATACTAAATGATATTAATATATATATTATATAGTTAGAAACAATAACACAATAAATGAACATATACCTAGAACTATTTACCAATAAGATAATAATATCTACGTAATTCTAACCACTTCACGTGGCTAATATATGTATCTCTTGATTTGGCTTTGTTAATGGGTCTGTTGTTATATCACGTATAGATATATATGTATCTCTTTAATACTTTTCCAATATACTTCACATGCCTAATGCATGTATCTCTTTACTACTTTTCTTTATGATTGACCAAAATTTGATTGATTTTTGCTCACTATTCTAACAACATAATCAATAATTAGTTTTGTATATATCTTTTCATATATAGGCTTCCAACTACACTGAAATAGGAAGCTTTTTTCCTTCGTTCCTTTTCTTACAATATCCTTAAACAAAAACTTTGATTAAGAGATTCACCTTTAGCAATAGGATTATCAATTGACTTATAAACTTGCACACATGGTTTAAGAACTTTTTAAATATATATCGTTTGTGAAAGCTATAATGATCTCTTGAAATCATTAAGAATGTATATACATTCACCTATGTCTTATTTGAATTTTGAATAGCTAGTTTTTAATTTGCTTAACAAGTTCACATTCATTACAATTAATTAAAATATCATTCACATATAATGATAAAATCATAAATGTAATGTTTCATTAATTGTGTGAAAATAATTACATAATAAAAATAAATATACCATCTTCCTAAAAATTATTTTAAGTTATAAATTGATTTCAACAAGCGTCACACTTTATGTTTTTAGCATGTCTTAATGAAACCTATAAGTTGTTTCACATATATTCTTCTTTTAATTATATGTTAAGAGAAGTAGTTTTTACATTCATTTGATATATAATTAAATACCCATACTAACTAATATAATCAAGATTAATCATATTGGATCCAACCTATAATTAGATAAAATTTTTTCATAATTGATTCTCTCCTATCATGTATATATTGTAGCTACAAGACATACCTTATATCTTTCAATACAATCATCAACATTTTGCTTAATTTTGATAACTCATTTCCCAATAGTCTTCTATTGTCTGTTAAAGAGATCAACTAAGACTTGTACTTTCTTAGAGTTCATTGGTTCACACTCTTTTTGTGAGATAATCATGTGAATTTCTCTTTCATTTCAAAATGACCTTATAGAAATAATTAATGCTTACTTCTAAATACACCAGATTCATATTTATCAATCTCTTGATTACTCTTACTCTAATCAAATACAATTGATAAATTCTAATCGGCTTATAACATATATTGATCTTGAGTTAATTATTTATTTTCTAAATTTCTTCAACTCAAATAGAGTCCCTTAATATAATCTTATGTAATGTAAGAATATGTATTTTTCCTACTTCACCTTACTTTTATTCCATCTTAAGTCTGGTTTCTCATATTTACGAGAGATATCATGAGTCTTAGTATTGTCATATCAGGTTTTTTACCCGTTTTGTAACTCGTATGAATTGTTTTTTTAACTAATTTCCTAAGCATGCGATTAATTACAGCTACTACTAATGCATCATTATAATAAATGATATGTAAATTTTCTTGCATCGTTATGAACATAACCATCTCTATAATCATTTTATTTCATCTTTCTGCAGCATCATTTTCTTGCAGGATTCGAAGAATAGTTGATTATATTTCTACTCATTTTTTGTATAATATTTTGATCTTATCATATAAGTATTATTCTCCTTGGTCTGTTCTTACTTCATAATGCTTTTATTTTGTTGTTTAACTGATTTTTTCTTACTTCATAATGCTTTTATTTTGTTGTTTAACTGATTTTTCACAAAATTCATATGTTTTATAAAATAATTTAATGCTTCTAACAAGATCAAGAAAGTTACAAAGATCCTCAAATAACCAACTAACTTATCGTTATAACATCACAATTAACATTTGAACATTCCTTTTTCGAAAAAATGATTTCTTATAGTGAACATTTTTCTCAAAATTCAATTAGGTTTCCTTAACATTACAAGCATTTGTGACAAATGGATATGACTATGCTAAGTATAGTCATATATAAAATTGATGAAATATATAAGCTTCTATCTTGTCCTCACATTCAATTGAGCGTAGATGTTTGAATAAATTAATTATAATGTATCAAAAATTCATAATCCCTTTTTAAATGATTTTCTTGCCATTTTGCTAGTAAGAAACTATTCACAGATAGGTAATGAATTTAAATCATTTAAAAGGTCTCTTTAACTAATCAACTTATTTGATTTTGACTTATGTAGCATGTCTCAATGTTACATTATGTTTTAAATTACTAGATGATATAAATAAGAAATAACTTATATTATTACTTTGATAAATGATTTTATCTAATATGATAATATTGTCTAACATATATCCATGGTCACCAAAAATAGTTATAAGAAAAATCTATTCCACCTATGTGGAAGTTTATAATCAATTTATGTTTAATTAATATCAATATGAAATAAGATTTTGTTGAATATTTGAAGCAAAAAACACTTAATGTAAGACTAATTATAGGCCACGGAACATGTCTAACTTACATGTGTCAATCTCATATACAACAACTCATACCATGTCAGCTATATAAATCTATCATATTACGTGGGGTTTTGGAGAACTTTATTAAAACATCTCTGTTTTTTGTTATATGTCTTGTTGCTAAGGATGAAATTCGATTAGAAAAACATAACAAGAGACACGCACAGAACAAATAATTACACTATGAGAATATATCTTGTTAGGCTCATTGTAAAAATGATTTTAGTTTTCATATTTTTCATCTTAAAAATGATGTTTTCCTCTCATATATCAGTTTCACTTACACTTATTAGAATCCCAAGTCCTATTAACTTCTTTCTTATCTTTTTTTTCAATTTTATCCACTACAATGCTTATACTTTTTATCGATAACCCTATATGAAATAAGGTTATGTTTGATAGGGTGGTCAGTAATGGGATAAAATAAAATTTAATATTAATATATCATTTGAGAGGAAAGTTTATAATAGAATGAAATAAAATAGAATAGAAGAAGAAAGTTTTATATTACATCTTATTCTATTATAAACAGTAAAAATAAGTTACTTTAAGATTAAGGATGGAATGTAAAATACGTTTAATAATTTTTAATAATACCAATTATACTTTTATATCTTTTAAACAACATTTTAATATATTATTTTATGAACCCTCTG
>JAOTAZ010000008.1:3324927-3341600 GCA_025629785.1 Erythroxylum oxycarpum | reverse complement strand
CTTAAAGTTTTAATATTTATTAATTTTCTAATTATTTTTATTCTTATTATTAAAAAATTATTTAGTTATTATTGATATTAAATAATAAAATTAAATTACTGATTATTTTTAATTTGATTCTTAATAAGAATACGCAAATAACCCTTATTTCTAAAACACTTTTGTTTCGAAACTAGCTTTGAAATAACGTTAGACAGCATAATTAAAAGTGGTTTTGGATTTGGCTAGCCACTGGCATTAAAAACGGCGCTTGTGGGTGGATCCCACAGGCGTCTGCTATTTAACTTACTTCTTTGTCAAATTTTTAGATAAAACGGCGTAGTTTTCTTCTTAGATAGGATAGGAGTAGGCAGAAGATCTCAACTCGTCAAGGGAAGGGTTTCTAAGCTATTATTACGGTGCAAAAGACGTAAAATAAAAAATTATGTTTGGAACCCTCCTCTCGTCGCCGACGTTTGCCTCTCCCTTGCTTTCTTTCAATCATCGCACACAAACTGCTTCTGGTTAGTTCGCTTTCTCTCTACTCTGCTTTTCAATTCCTCACTGTTGTTTTCGCTGTTCTGTTCTTACCAAGTTTTTCTTCATTTGCTTTATACTTCTGCCTGGGGAATTTAATTCTTTAGTTCGTTTGTTGCTTGAGTATTGCCGATATTGATTGTTCCTTATTACTATTCTAACACTAGACAGTTTTTCTGAGGGCAACTTCTAGAAGGCTTGCATTGTCCACAAAGACTCAATCCATAACTACCATGGCAAATGTATGTAGCTTTTTACTACTAACGGCATTTGCATGTTAATTTGGGGTCGTGTTGTTTTTGAGTACTGACGGTGGAAGAATTGTGGCACAGGATGAGGATTGCGGAGGTAATTTGAAACGACAATTGGGGAAACTGTTTGAAGTTTCGCTTAGAGCAACAGTCCCCGATGAGAATGTTGAGCCTTTGATTGCTGCATGCTCTGGCAACTTTGGCGACTACCAGTGGTATGCATGAAGTTAGCTGAATATATATGTTTGTACTTCCGAAGTTCATTTGGAGTTTGAGTTGCAATAGCGCTGCAATGTGTCTGATTTGAACTGCTTCTGATGACAATTTCTTTGTTTTAGTAATAATGCCATGGGCCTTTGGTCTAAAATTAAAGCTAAGCCAAACAAAACTTTCCGAGGGCCTCCAGCTGTTGGAGAGGTATGGTTTTCTATAACGGCAGAACACATGTGCCATTATGCTTCTTCTTGCCGTGAATTTGCTAATTGTTTGAAAATTTTTAAAAGTTTTGCTATCTAAAATTATTGCAGGCCATAAAAGAAAATCTTCCCCCATCCAATATGATAGAGTCCTGCTCAGTAGCAGGGCCTGGATTCATCAATGTTGTGTTATCAACTAAATGGATAGCTGAGGTTCTTGTTCATTTTTTGATCTTTCTTTTGGTTCTTTTGTTGTTTTATTCTCGCAAATTCCACTCTCATTTTCACAATTTTGATATGTTATGTTCATATTGTGTGAATTTTGACTTCTGTGACTGCAGAATATTAAAAAAATGCTAATTGATGGTATTGATTCTTTGGCTCCAAGGCTCTCACTCAAAAGGGCTGTTGTTGACTTTTCCTCGCCAAATATAGCAAAAGAAATGCATGTAGGCCATTTAAGGTCTACGATTATAGGTGACACGCTTGCTCGCATGCTGGAGTTTTCAAAGGTTGAAGTTCTTCGACGGAACCATGTTGGTGACTGGGGTACACAGGTTAATCTGGTTTCTGATAATGTGCAATGGAGTTGAAAGTCTCATTCACACTTATTTGATGATTAATCTAGTTGTTTTCTCTTTGGGATAAGGTGAATTAAAAGATTTACATCGATACCCCCGCTTATATGGGTTTCAACTGTTTGGTAATGTTTAGTTACTTAAATGTAGCTTAATGCTCGTCACTTTAGCTTCATGTGAGTTGAACAACATTGCATTCTAGCATGACCGTAAGAATGATTTTATAAGCCAAAATTTGATGTGCATTTGCAATTCTTATTATCAACTGAAACAATGTGGATAATTTGCAAAATTTCATTTAGACAGGAGTTATTAACTAACTGTTCTTGTAACATAAAAACTCATAGGTCACATGTCAATCACATATGAATATTACAATCCCAAAATCAATAATCATAATCAGTAGGAAGCTCATACTTGTTTGCTGCATAATAAAACTAAATGATCAGAATTGAATGCATAACGTTAAGACAGCCATGCCTTCCCCTCCATTCTTGTACTCACATCAGCTACGCCGGGATATGCTAGTTATGTCTCCATGTCTCTGAAGGATATGATGGCTTGTAAAACTTACAGTATTTTTCACTTACTATCTGGAAATTGTGGTTTAAATATTTATTCTTTGTTTTGTAGTTTGGTATGTTGATTGAGTTCCTCTTCGAAAAGTTCCCAAATTTTGAAGATGTCAATGAATCAGCGATTGGAGATCTACAGGTGATTTGTGATTAATAATTTTGATATTCAATTTAAATAGTCAAAGTAAAAGATCCAACCTTTTTGAATTACAGCTTAAAAATGGAAATGCTTAGGATTTTTTTAATGTTGTCTTTTAGTTAATCATTTTATTTTGTGTCAAAGTTTTAGTTCTGCATCTTTTTGATTAACTTCGATAGTTATATTAAATTTAATGAAGGAAGCTGTATGATTCTGTTTCATCTAATCGTACTTATTGTTATTTGGTCCCCAGACCCCCCGTATCAGGATTCCTACTAGGTGTTGTTGTTCTACTTAGTGTTATATCATCTAATCGTACTTATTGTTATTTGGTCCCCAGACCCCCCATATCAGGATTCCTACTAGGTGTTGTTGTTGTTATACTTAGTGTTATATAGTCACTTGATGCGACAATTGCCTGAAAATTGATTTATAGAACTATTAGTAGTTTATTTTTTTTAATGTTATTGATGTCTTGTACAGGCATTTTACAAGGCATCAAAACAGAGGTTTGACACTGATGCAAAATTTAAGGAAAGGGCACAAAGAGCTGTGGTTCGACTCCAGGTATTATGAGGTTGATGTCTCCTAAGAATGCAGATGATACCACCTTTTTATACACTACCTTTTGTGTTGGAATGTTTATTGGGATCAGGGTGGAGAAACCAAATACCACCAGGCCTGGAAACAGATATGTGAACTTAGCAGGAAGGAGTTTGATAGGGTCTATCAACGTCTTGGAGTTCATTTGGAGGAGAAGGTAGATTTCAAGCTTTTCTAGAGGAATCATCATTACATAGTATTATTATGCTCAGCACCCAATTGTTCCAACAGGAGGTTTGACTAAATTGTGCACTCAACGCCATCTCTCTTGCTGCTTTTCAAACTATCTCATCCTTGAAACAACGTGGCATTCCCACTTCATATGTAGGCATAAATATAAAGATTGTCTTTATTTGTGGTTTTGTTTGCCTGTTGCAAATCTTTGCCCAAAATGCCTGTTGCAAATTTCTGCTTGTTTCTGTAAATTTTTGCAAAAATCTATAGCTGAGCATTCTTTGAGGTAAATAATAAATGAACTTACCCAATTTTTTTTTTGAACTTTTGGCTTTAGAGATTGAAAATTGCATGAAAAAAAAATGTTAAACTTTTGTCTGTCTAGACTACAATCACGTTATTTGCACAATGTTAAGTGGTATCATTAGAAATAGACTGCTAATCATTATTGAACTGTGGATTGCTAGGGAGAAAGCTTTTACAACCCATTCATTCCTGAGGTCATTGGTGCATTACGAAATAAAGGATTAGTGGAAGAAAGTGAAGGTGCTCAAGTTATCCATCTAGAAGGATTTAATATACCTCTTATTGTTGTGAAGAGTGATGGAGGATACAACTACGCTTCAACTGATCTCACTGCACTTTGGTTAGTGTTTTTATTGATTTTGAATACAATCTGTAGCTATTAGTTCTTTCTGGGTAGAAATTGTTCACTTTGACCCTGCTTTCGTAGCTATGTAATTTTTGCAATCATTCGTAAAAGTTTCAAAGTTGTCATTGTTTTAGAGTATTGGATTTGTGGCATTATGATAGTGATAACAATTTCTGCATTGAATAAGTAAGGATCATTATGCTTGGTAACATAAGTTGAGTCTATTATCGTAAGTTAGGATTTTCAAGTAGTGAACATGGCAGTGGCATAAACATGAAAAAACACTTTCTTTTTGGCTAGTCATCTAGTTTCCTGGTGATTGTGTTAAGAACTTATTTTAACATGGAGATTGGTCTCATCTTTTTTACATTTAAGAAAATAGTGTGCTGAATTATATTCCAATTAGCGCCATCTATTTGTAGCATGAGGCTGTTGACATTTACATGTGAGTTTTGTAAGAATTGATTTGATGATAATATTTGGTTTCTGCATTTGGACTTATGGTTCAAGTTTTATAATTTATACTTTTGTTGTTATTTGCAATTTAAGGTATCGACTTAATGAAGAGAAAGTTGAGTGGATTATATACGTAACTGATGTTGGCCAGCAGCAGCATTTTGATATGGTCTTCAAAGTATGCATCTGTTCTTTGATCGTCTTAAATTATTTTGACTACTTTCATTATCGTTGAAAATGTGTTACTCATCATATGGTTTTTACAGCTTTCTTCACACATATTGGTTCTTTTGTACTTATCTTGGCTCTGATTCTTGGGAGGTTATTTCTTACTTGTTGTTGGAAGGCTTGATTTTCCTTGGTATTCTTATTCAGGCTGCAAAACGTGCTGGTTGGCTACCATCTGATAATAGCACCATTTTTCCAAAAGTTAGTCATGTCGGTTTTGGCCTTGTACTTGGAGAGGATGGAAAGCGCTTCAGAACTCGTGCCACTGAAGTAGTTCGATTGGTTGATTTACTTGATGAAGCCAAGAATCGTAGTAAAACAGCTCTTATTGAGCGTGGTATGTTAACTGCCGAAGTCACCTTACCTCTTTTACTCGTGCTTATATCTTCATAAATAACTGGGCAGAAGCTTATCTCTCTTTTGTACTTGTATTGCTTTGGAAGAGCCTGCCAATATTACAGATTCTGAAGCAATTCCTTGTGTTTTGAGCAGGTAAGGCTGCAGAGTGGACTGAAGAGGAGCTTGAGCAAACTGCCGAGGCAGTTGGTTATGGTGCCGTCAAGTAATTTTTCTGTGTTATTCTTGGCTCCTTTTTATTATACAACCTTGCTCGCGGCTAGCTATGAACATACAAGAGTTTAATTTATCTGGTAATGGTTACTTCTTATAGGCAATGGTTTTGAAGAAAATGAGAATTTAGGGTTGTTGGATCCAGTGCCAGGAGGATAAAAGATGTGAAACTGACAATATTAAAGGAAAGTTTCTTTGTAAAACACTTTTGGTGTTCTTGTTCATGGAACAGTTTTAATATTCTATGACTTCTCAGGAAAACATGAAATTTGTTGGTGATTAGTTTTACATATTTTTTAAGCCGTTGCTCACAAAAAAAACTGCTTGTAGTAGTTGCAGTCAAATATACATCACCATCGTAACTTTATTGGTCAAATTGAAGACCTGGAACTTGGATTGTGCCTTCTTTTTGGATAAACAAATTTTTATATTTTGAGCACTTGATAACTTGTTGTCGCTTAATTACTTGGTCTAGAAAGTTAACAATCACCAAACAAATCTTGTATTTTAACTTATATGCATAAACATCCCTGACTTGCATGAAATTTCCTAATCTGACAGTTGGGAGAAAATATTTTGTTAAAGTTGGTCTGATAGTGTATAATCAATTCCATTCCAGGTATGCTGACTTGAAGAACAACAGATTGACCAACTACACGTTTAATTTTGACCAGATGCTTAATGATAAGGTATGTTTCATTTTCCAACTTTTAAAGTGTTATCCTCACAAAAAACTATGAAGCCAAAATTTTGTGTGAGAATATGATTCTTGTTTTCCTTTTGGCCTTCCATATAACCTTTTTTGTTCTATTCCCCATCTTCCATTGTCTTTTATTCTTTTTTCTTAGAGTTATTGCTATATTGCTCTAACTATGCATATGTGATAGCTTCAAAAATATGTTAACAGGGAAATACTGCAGTCTATTTACTATATGCGCATGCTAGGATCTGTTCAATCATCAGGAAATCTGGCAAGGACATTGATGACTTGAAGAAAGTGAGTTCTCATAGACTCTGACCTGCATTATTCATTTTCTTGAAAACTTTATGATTGCTTATTAAACTCGGTACATTTTAACATATTCGGACCTACACTAGTGTTTATAGTATGTAATACTTAATACACTTGACCTATCCAACTGCTAGTCATAATAGCCTCCATTTTTTGATGTTGGAAAAAAATTCACTGAGGTCTTAAAACTTCTGAATGCTTGAGATATGTCATATCTCTGGTAATCTCCATTTGAATAACTCTCATCAGTTTGCAGAAGTTACTATTTTAAAAGTCATTGATTCTTTTCCCTCTTTTTATGTTCTAATTCCATTTATAGACTGGCGAATTAGTGTTGAGTCACCCTGATGAGCGTGTCCTAGGGCTTCATTTGCTACAGTTTGCTGAGGTATGCCAGCGAAGTTTTCCTTACATTGCTTCTTTATGTTGGCTTGTTTTTCTGATAATGGATATATTTGTCCTAACTTTGCAGACTGTTGAGGAGGCATGCAACAATCTACTTCCGAATGTGCTGTGCGAATACCTGTATAACTTATCAGAAAACTTCACCAAGTTTTACTCCAATTGTCAGGTATGCCGAGTAATGATCAGATGCGATTATAATAATGATTAGACATACAAATTAGCGTGGAAAGCCACAAACTGAAGTAATATCTATGATTGGTTGGAAAGAGCAAACTAGTGCATTTGTTATTAATTTAACCAGAAAGCAATTTCATAACTTTGTTTACAGGTTGTTGGTTCAGCAGAGGAAACAAGTAGACTCTTGCTATGTGAAGCAACAGCAGTGGTGATGAGAAAATGTTTTTTCCTTCTTGGCATTGTACCTGTTTACAAGATATGACCACATTAGTTATGTCGCTTTACGCACTTGCATTTATAAATTATATGCAATACTTTGATAAATTTTGAGATTGAATTGAAAACGTAGAAACTTAAGTTTATCGAGTAATGACGGGTCATTAGCATAGGTCATTGAGTTGGTAAGAGAAAAGCTTTCTCTGCAACTACACGTGCCTTCCATAGTATCCCGAGGTCAATTCCTTGATCTTGAGACTTTAGTAAAGAAGCCCTGCCAGTGCCCAGAACTTGGATCTGTTCTCAAATTTGTCAAGCAGTCATCTGCTGAAATATTACCCATACCGGTAAAATGTAGCATGATGAAGTTCTTCGAATGATTGAAACAGAAAAAGGGGTGGACAGAAAAAGGGGTGGAGCCTTGTTTAGAAGTAAGGTGAAAAGAGTTTGGTGACTCCCCGCTAAAGTAGAATAAGTTAATGGTAGCTCTAATTTCCTGACACAGTTTTCGAAGTATTTTGATTCACATTTAACTTCGGCCCTAGGCCTTTCGTTGTCATTCTGAAAAAAAGACTGAATGTCATACTAAAAAATAAGCGTTATTATAAAAAGTTCTCCTATAAAAATTCCCACGAATTTCATATTTCTCAAGAAAGAAATTATAAACTCTTCAGACGAAAGAGACTGACATCAATATTTTCAAACGAAGAAATCCTCAAGCAAGAACATTGAAGATGACATGTTATACATGGTACTACAAAAATGTTTGAATGTAGACTCCAAGTTCCTCGACTACACCAAAAATTAGGAGCTTACACGTGCTTAAAATTAAGACTTGTAATTTAAACTCGTTATCATTAATTTAGTGTTGATAAAAATAGATTAAACTCATAATATAATAAAAACAAGATATCTATTTTATATTAGGTGGATACTTTTATCTTTATTTAATAATTACTAAAGAAATTCATTAAAAAGATTATATATCTTTATCTACGGTATATACGAGGGTGAAATTTAGAATAACTAGTAAAATTATTTTTTAATCATAAGATTACACATCCAAATAACAAAAATAACCTCTTTATAAAATACCAAAAAAAAAAAGTTTGTATAAAATTCTAACCCTTCCCAAAACCCCCGCGAAGCAATTAGCATGTGTGCAATGAGTACTTGACTTTGAGTTTATATATCATAAAACACTAAATAAAAGTGTGTAACGATTTGCAACTTTCTTCCGTAATACTTTCTTCTCTGTTTTTATTTTTCTTATAATTTAAATTCTCAAGATGTCAACAGGATTGACCTTTTTGACATTGCAATACTTGCACGATATCCATAAATACTTGGTTCTTGTGGAGCATGGTTTTTAGTGCAAGCAATCACAGTCGTTAATCAGATTTCTTCTCCCACACACCTTTCATTGCCCAGCTCCGTTACTTCACTTCTAGTTCAATCGATACGTTCCTCAAGGAGTAATTGGGACTTAGAGAACTTTCTGATAAGTCGCTATATTCATATGGATTTGGATTTTATACTGTTAAGAATGACCATGAGGTTGCGAAATGAAGATGGTACTCAAGTTATTTTATAAAGGAAGGGATGTCTAGAAAAATCAGCAGGGAAGGGACAGCCCCAAGTTGGGAAAACTGAAAAAAAAAAAAAAACCTATTGTTTGTTGTTTTTTTCATTCAGTATACATTCGGAAGATTTCTGTCATCTTAATTACATTACTTTGATATGAGAGTACAGTACTCGCTGGATATGGTTTCTATAGGCTGTCTCTAATTAGACCACTTCACAAATTACAGCATTAAACCTTGCAAATTCTTAGGAATTACCTCCTAAAGAAGAATATAAAAAAGACCCTCTTGAAGCTCTTTTGGTTATGGCAGGTCTGGCGCTAAATGACTTATTGTGTCCATCCCAACCACCGGCATAGCTTTTACAAGACTTCATTTTGGGCCTATGAAGGATCACTTTCTTCGCAAGATCTTCAACGCTCTTCACACTTGCCAGAGATGTGTAAGACTGTGACTTCCCTTGATAAAACTTGGAAAGGCCTCTCCTGGATATCACGCAACACAAATTGTTAGTCCGCGTTCTTAACAAGCTCTTGATTCAGTTTATATTAGCAGAAAGTAAGAGCCAGAACGTGAGTTACTTTGCAGGGAGTTGGTTCATGAGCTTGGACAAATCATACAGAGGCCCATTTGCATACGTTGAGGATGACGACGAGGAGGAAGAGGTTGGAGACGATGCATCTTCAACTAAATCTGATGAACATGAAGATGCAGATGAGGATTCAATCGATGTAGACTCGTAAACATCACTCCCACCACCGTCTAGTGCTACCCATTTGTTCTCCTGAGATCCTGAAGCACTTATTATCTTCTTACTCACATCGAAGCTCAAAAACTCATCACCTGCACAGACGCTACTCATCTTGAAGAAGAGAAAGAGGAATATGAGGAATAAAATGACCCTTTTCTTGCCAGTTGAACAAGTTTGTGTTTTTATTGGAGGAAGCAGATACATATGCAATGCAAATTACACATTCTTTTACAGGATGAGGAGCAACGCTTTATAGCAGGAAAGGTAAATACAAATTGTCAGGTTTTGTTCAATAAATGTCGCTTTCTCAGCGTTTCTTTATCCAGTTATTGGTCACATCATCATTTTCCTAGCGACCTATATTTAATAGCTTTCTCACCTTACTAGAAAGCAAAGAGGATAAGACCTAAAATTTGGAGAGCATCCCGATCTAGCTGAGTCACCATCCTTTGTTATGGGGAAGAGAAACCTAGCAGTCACTGTCTTAACACCTTTGCCTCGTAAAGCAACGACATGTTTTACATGTTCTAATGTTTCTTGGCATTCACACACTTGTAATAGTGTTGAAGTTCTAGCTAAGATAGAATCTCTAATCTTGTTGATAAGCTATGAGAACAATCTTTGGGTGGACGTGGTCCATTTTACGCCAATCTTTGCGTGCTTTGCTTTGGTTAAATTCCATCTTGCCTCCATGTCAACGTTTCTCATCTAATTGCATGACAAGACAAGAATTCCACTACTTGCTTTTGTGCATCTTTCACCTTTTAAGTCTAAAAATAAACAAATCTCTATAATAGGCTGTCTTAGTATTTAAATAATTAATAGAATTTATTAATATATTAAAGAACATGACGAGGTTGGTCAAAATCATGAGGATGTTTGGAAAGATCAAGTTGTGTAAGAGGATAAGAAAGTGGAGTAGGAAGGAGAAGGGGTGATTGTAGCAGATAAGGGTAGTGATGGGCCATGAAACTGCCACCACATGCTTCGAGTCATAAGGTAAGGTAGGTCATTTAGCTGTTTCTCAACGTTAATTTTTCGATGGTCCTTATCCACTGACCAGCCCACCTTTTTCTCTCATGTACCCACTGGATCTTTTCCCACCACTCATTTTTTAACGCATAAATTCTGGAATTTTCATCACTGTTTCATTAGTTATCTTGATGGCATTCTCTTTTTCGAAAAGTTGAGATTTGAATTATGAAATTACGAGCCACTTAAAAAATTATTTAATGATACTTTAGATTTATTAGTTTGAATTTTTTTACTTAAATTCGAATCTTGTATATAATTTATAAATTATGCATCTTCAATAATCTATTACATTTATATATATATATTATACTTAATGATTTATTAATATTTATTCAAAAAATATTTGTTGCAATTACTATTATTATATAGGCTATGACATGAGAACTAAATGACTAAAAATCTACAAAATGCGAAGCGAGTCTAGTTTATGATTTATTATCCTTAGTGTTAGACCTTTAAATTTAAGTTGTCCAATCGTGCAAGTGTTAGTAAGTTTTTATTGATCCTGACACTCAAATTGATCAAACAAGACAAAGATCTACGAGTTAGTGAATAAAATGGGCATTGTTGATGATGGCTTGAGAGTAGGCAGGCAAGCGTCGTCATGCAATAGTATATATTGACAAAATTATTGATGAGATGCGAGATTTAAATTTTATAATAAAAAATTAAAGGCATAACAAAGTCATGCTTAGCTTGAGTGTGCAAAAAGATAATTTTAACAAGGAGGTCCAAAGGTATGCAAACGTGCTAGGTTTATTGTACATTGATTCAAATTGATGTAAACTTAAGTCATGGAGCAGTATGATTACTTTATAGATTGTTTAGATGGACCATACACAACAATAAATCGAGATGGCTAAACTAAAAGACTCACTAAGACACTTAATTTGGAGGTGTGATGATGTTCTAAAGCATGGCAAGAACATGAAAGTAGTAGCATAAGAAAGTGAGAGCACTTCTTACAGTGGTGGGAAAGTAGACTGAATGATGTGGAAACAAATATGCATCTTTTAAACACTTATCACATGTGTAAAGGTGGTAAATAATTATGCGCTAACTTAGTGAAATTAGTGGAATAAGTGGCATCTCCTTACTAACTTAGTAGGTTACTCGGAAAAATAGATGGTTTTAACTTACTTGATTCCTAAGTTTTTGTAAGTTGATATAAAGGTGTCACTTATAGTTCATTTGTGTGGGGTAACTTGGCATATTCAATCACTGTTAGAGAGTTAAGAGTTGAGAGCTTCGAGAGAAAGTTCTTTGTAAGAATTTCGAGTATAGGGTTCTTTTGGGCAGTGTTATTGTAAAGTTCTTCATGATGGAAAAGACTCAAGTTCCTTTTGCATTAATTATTATGAATAGATTAATAAAAGGTTGGTTTTGTCATATCTCTCTTGTTTGGTCATTTGATTGTTTGTCCAAAATATTTGTGTGATTCAGAGTAAGTGAAACACTTAAACATAAGTAACATGAGACATTAAAAAATAAACAAAATTCTTGGTAGACAATCACAAAGGGAAAGATAAGTTGAGCTCTGTGACAAAAGTTTAATTATCATACAAGGGCTTTGGTAAAATTGCTCTAATTTTGTTATGTTAATTTGCAAAATTCACGTGACAACTAATATCAGAGCTTGTTAAGGAAGAGAACTACTATTAGAGTTTGATAAGGAGTTTTTTTATTCATTATTAGTGTACAATGGTTGGTGAAAGTAATCTTATAGATAAAGTTTCTTGATTCAAGGTGATTATTGGTTCTCTACCCCCAAGGGATGTGGGTGTGGTTTCTTTCTTGAATTATTTGTGTTGGAATGAGTTGTTTTGTAAAACCTGTTGTTTTGAAGCTTGTGGAAGACCTTGCATTGGCAATTAAACTGAAGCAGAAAAAGAAGGTGAATATTGGATTGAAGCCCCAAAAACTCATCATAAAAATTGAGCTATTGATTTTGGGGATAATTCAGAAGGCTATGTACTCAAGGAACCAAGTTCTGGAATTTAAAGATCAAGAAGAGAAGAAGTTGAAGGAATTCGAAGGAAAATGAAGCAGTTGTGCAGATTGGAGGAACATCAGAAAGTGCAGCAGGAAGAAAACCAGAGGAAAATTTTCAGAGATAGAAAGTAGCAAAATTCAGAAGCAAAGTCCCAAGAAAATTAATTAGCATAATCAAGATTTATTATAGTTAAACAAAACAAGTGCAGCAAGTCCAACTCATCAAGAATTTCACTCTTATGGCCTGAAAATGGATTTGCATGTCTGTTTTTTTTGGAGTTGAAGAATCAAGTAGTTGTTGAAGCATTAATGACTGTTCATGCTGTACAAGTTTCAGCTTTTACCAATGATAGTTTTAGCAATGCAAAAGACAAAATGAATTGCTTTTATGTTTTGTCAAATTAGGAAATGTCAGCACTAGTCAACTTTACTCATCAGTTTAAGTCTTTGTCCTTTAAAAAAACATTAGCTTGTATCAGAACATGAAGGAGCTTCATAAAAGGGCTTCTTGCTTTTCATTTTCGATGTGTAATGTAGCAAAAGCCAAAACTTTCAATACAAGATCACTTTCCTTCAAAATTTCAATCTTCTTGTTATATTTTAATTTTTCAGTGTTGTCTTTGTTTTTCCAGCAGCTAGTGCATTAAGTTGAGTAACAGTTGTAGAGGAAATTTTAGTTCATGTTCTATTTTGTCAAAATCTGTTCCAAAGCTCCATTAGTTTTTCCAAGTTACAAAATCCTTCTCTTTTGATCTGATTGACGAGTTTCCTTATCATTTTTACTTCATCAGAAGCAAAGTTCAATTTTAAGCAAGGGATAGCTGAAGTTCATACTACACATTCGGTGTTTAAAACTACACATTTATTGTTTCATTCAAATCCATCAGTAGTGTTATATTCATTTTCTTCTTTTATACACAAAATCAAACACTATACATCCCCTGATCGTGAGAGACTTAAGTTAGAATTTTGAAGGAACATTCTACAATCAAATTGCAAAGCAGAGGAGACAGAAGCTACAACTTTTGGCTGTTGAAGGCTTGTGTGAACAGTGCACTAGGTGTTTGACAGAAGGCTTCAAATAATATTGATCTTCAACAGGTTTTGGGCTGAAGGTGCTATCTTCATTCAGTCAAGGGGGCATCTTCAATAATTTGAAGCTTTGGTAGCTGAACTTCAAGATACAAAGAGAGGACTTGCGGAACATCTTAAAGTTTGTGAAGAGATAAGCTACGACTTATTGGTACTAAAACGTGCTACTTCTAAGCACGAATCGAGAGTTCGATTGGAAGTCACTTTGGCGTGTGTGAGCTCCATCTCTTTGATGTCAAGTAGAATGCTAAGTAGATTGAACATTTCTTATGAGATATGGAACAAGAATTTGCAACGACACTCAAATATTAATCACAACTATATACAAGGTGTAAGATGTTGAGTTATGGTGGAGGATCCAGACTTTTAATGACATCAATATAGCTAGATCTCTCATTAACACTTAAGAGAAAATGAACAGTTACATATGCATTAGTGTATCTCCTTCGAACTAGCAACAAGGACAAGAATAAAATTAGGAAACAAAATGGCTAAGAGGAAGGTAAGAAGTAGGTATGTGAAGCTTTTTAATGTACACCAAAGAAACAAACAAACTTGATATTGTTTATTTGATTTATAAAAGGTTGCACTTTACTTGAGAATGCTCAAATTAGAATGCGATAAGAAGCCAATAAATTTCATGATCATGAAATATAAAAAAAAAGGAGGTGAAGACTCAAGGGAAGAAGTATATCTCAATAATTATGTTATATTGGGTGCAATTGACCTTGTGAAAGGGTATCTAAACAAAAGCAAAGGCAAACTCGATGGAGAGAAAAATAGTATATACGCTAGAGATATACTAATGAATAAGGAATCTTCGTGGAAACTACTTTTAGAAAAGTGCCCACAAATTATCTCGATGAAGGCGTTTAGTTCTTACGGTAAAGGTAGTTTTTTCGATTTTTAAGTCTAAGTTGCAGAATGATGCAAATATTGACAAACCTTAGCCTATACTTGAAATTCAAATTAATTAAACAAGGCTAAGACTTGTGAGTAGGTGAGGCAAAATAGGCATTATCGAGGCTAAAAAAATAAAACAAACAATTAAGCCATGCCAATTTTGAGAGTATGACAAGGCACTTAACGTTGATGAGGAGATTGAAAGAAATGTAAACGTGCGAAATTTATTATACATTTACTCATAATGTTCCTAATTTAGTTCGTAAAGCAATATGATTGTATCATAAACGTACTTGGATGAACCATGCATGCTGATAACTTACAATATCTAAACAAGAAGGCTCATCAAGGGACTTGATTATAAGATGCAATGATATGGTGATATATGACAAGAACATTTAAGTAATGGACTAGAAAAGAGGGAACACTGCTTCATAAAGTATCTTCAAATAATGAGAAAGTAGATCATTGATGTGACAACTACTAAGCATTTTTCAAACACTTAACCCATGTACAAAAGTAGAGTTACAAGCCTAAAGTAGGGATGGCAATAAGGCTCGGGCCCAGCTCAACCCAACCCCTCCCCATCTTGCTCGACTAGACCTGAAGTAAACAGACTATGCTTAGGTTCAATTTTTTGGCTAAATCAAGCCTCAATTAAGGCTTAGATCTGAACAGCTCAAACACGGCAGGCAATGGCAAAATGACGTTATTTTTAATTAGAAAAAAAAATTTTGGTCTAGTGAGCCTGCATCGGGCCGATCACTTGGCCTCTTGCCATCTCTACTAAAGTGAATAACTCCACACTAATTTGTGAAATTAGTGGAAGAAGTGATATCTCTCTATTAACTTAGTGAATTAGTGAAAAAAGTGAATAGTTTTAGTTTCTGGTTCCTAAATTCTTGCAAGTCTATATAAAGTCATCTCTTGTTATTCATTTTTGTGCATTAACTTAATACATTAAACTATTTATAAGAAAATTAAAACTTTTGAAAGGAATTTCTTTAGGAGAAGTTTGGGTTTATAGTTATTTTGAGCAGTAGCAGTATTCATGTAAAATTCTTCAAAACTTAAGTTTCATTTGTACTAATTATTCTTAATAGATTAATAAAAAAGTTGACTTTGTCACGTGTCTCTTATTTACTTATCTGATTGTTTGTGTGAAATACTTTGTGATTGAGAGTGTGAGTGCAACACTTAAACACTAGCTTTGCGACTTAAATTGCTCTAATTCTATACATTCGAAAAAGTCTCCGCGACACTTAAAACAGTATAAGGTGAGAGTTTCAATCTTTTAAGGAATTATAATATGTAAAATATGTTTATTAAGTTGATATATCTAATAATTATAACACGATGATATATTCTCTAAATTTAAAAATAAATAAAAAATCTTAAAATTACCAATGTAAGTTATATTTCTCATACTAAAATAAAATAAAAACATTTTTGTTTCTGCTGAACTAATAGAACTTAAAATTATAAAAATAAATTTAGTTTAGAATTAGTTTTAGAATTTAAAATTTAAAATTTTTATGATTCCAAATTAAACTTTAATTTCCTTTTGACTCAAAATAATTCAAAACTGTTGATAAAAATAACTTAATATAAAAGTATTATGTTATTGAATGAATGAAACAAATAAAATGGTTCGAAAAACAATTTAAGATTGTCAATAAAAATGATATTTTGTAATGAATTTGACATATTTTTAGTGAAAAATACTTTGTGACTAATTATTAGTGATTATTCATAATTAATCTTATAAAAACAACAAAAAATAAAATTTTTAAAATAAAAATTTATTTATTTAATAACCTTGATCATGAGTGGTCATATAGTTGGGTACTTTATTACATGGGTTTGAGTCAAACATACAAATCTGAGAGGTGATTTTATTAACTGGGTAGGACAAATTTCGATCCAGCTGTTTCATGCCTGCCAGAATGGAGTTCGGATCGTCTGTCCAATCCTACTCTGTCTTACTCTGTCTGCAAAGGAAACGACGCCGTTTTTGGAAGAAAAATTGCACAAGCTTTGGAAAAGCTCAGATGCCTGTGGGACCATCTGTCAGGCGCCGTTTTGGAGCCATGTTCAAAGCCATAAAGAGTCTCTCAAACGAAAGACACCATTATTGCCTTTATTCCAAAGCCAAAGACAGTTTTTTTTAATTATTATTATTATTATTGTCATTTTGTATGATGATTATTTTTATTATTAGTATAAATTCCGTGTCGACATTTGAATTGTGTTTATTATTGTTATTATTATTATTATTAGTATTATGTAATATGTATTTATTATTATTCAAATTGATTATTACAATTAATTCAAATTTATTACAATTAT
>JAOTAZ010000008.1:3239622-3253918 GCA_025629785.1 Erythroxylum oxycarpum | reverse complement strand
GTAATTAATAAGGGTATATCAGATATTTCATTAACTTTCTTAATAAATATGCATTCCTCTAAAACGACACTTATTATAAATCGGAGGGAGTATCAAAGTTTAATTATATCGACTGAATCTTTTAAACCTTAAACCTTTTGTCTTAATTATTTAATTTCAAGTGTGATTTTTAAAATATTGCTTAAATTTGAGTAGCTATGCAAACATTAGTTTCTTAGGCATAAAATTAAAAACAGTGTCTAAGATATGCTTGGGTTTGATTTGCTACATTGGTCAAAAGTCAAAGTTATTGCGCAATGTCACCAATATGATCTTTTTCCCTTTGAACAAAAAGAGAAGCCTGACCTAAGGTACTTATTCACAGGTTCAAATGTTCCTTCCACACAATTATATCACCCTTATGTATATTATATTCCTTATTCTATTTCTATACCATTAAAAAAATAATAAATTAATATTATTTATAGTATAGAAGTAAGAATGATATCAATCAGACAAAGGAGCAATCATGGCCATCTATTTGTTGGCTAAAACATCTCTCTGGTCCCTCCATCATTTAGTCTTGACTGCCCAAAAGAATGTAATAAGCATGAATACATATAGCAAACACAACACAACACCATCTGATCATCTTAACATAACACAAGGCCCCACATCCAGTGCAAGCCTTCGTACACACTACATTATTATCCAAGTGTGATGCACTTTAGATTTCCCCTCAATTTTTTAAAATAAAAAAATAAAAAATAGGATTTAATTTAACACTGTCCGATTTTTTTTTTTAAATAAACGAGTTTTAAAATAGGTCTAATTAGTAAGTAATAAGAAGGGGAAGGGGTGGTGGTGGTCCATCAAGTACACTGCTCATTTGCCTTGTACATCAAGCAACCTTCTAATTCCTCTCTCTCTATCTCTTTCTTCTCTCTGCAACATTCATGGCTAAAGAATCATGATCAGCACTCCGGCTCAAAGCCCATGTGAGTTCCTACCATATCTTTCTTTTACTCTCTTCTTCTTCTTCTTCTTCGTCTTATATATTAATTTCTCTCCTTCATTTATGTATATTTAAGTACACACTTTCCACTGTGATCTGTTTGTTTTTATTCATGAAAGTAACGTAGCCATACATTTCATCTGATGATATCGTCTTTCTTACTCAAAGCTCATTTCCACGTATATGTACATACTACTACTACTATACATATGGCTTTTATCTTCCTCTAAGCTAGACCAAGATTGATTTATTATTGTTGTTTCTATATAATACAACATAGGAATATAGAGAAAATGGGTTTTGGCTAGTTGTTTGTGTTCGTTTGAACGGAGTGCCTCAAGTAACAGCTTTGAAGGCCGTTTCTTGCCTTTTGCTTTAATTAGTCAAGACCTTGAATCATAGGTGTTTGTGAGAGTGTGTGTGTGTGTGTTGAATACGTGAGAGAGAGATAGACAGAGACATGGCTCTTGTACTTTAGAAAATCTCTAATTGTTCTTTTTTTTTTATATCTCCTATTTCACTCTCTCTCTCTCTTTTTTTTTTAGTACTGCTTATCTCTTCCTATCCCGTTCTGTCTATCTCTATAAGTCTCTTTCTCTCTCACAAACCGCCTACATGCTCTACTTAAATTGGCAAAGGCTTAAAGGTGAGGTGCGTGCCCTTACCTTTTCCTTTTTTCTCACTTGCGTCGGTTAAAGCTAGAGACTGGAGAGAGTGATTTCTGGTGTTTTTATTGTTAAAGCACAGGTTTATAGCTCAATCCTACTGTGACAGTTTCCTCTTTTCCCCTTCCCCTCCTGTGTTCTACTCTACCTATAGCCCTATAGCTTCTCTTCTCCTCATCTACACCTTACACTAGATTTCTTTCAAAGGAATATGTATATACTTCCTTTTCTAGGGAGATTTTCTTATCTGGGTATCAATTGATTCATCTGTTGATATAGCTTATAGGTTCGTACATACATGTTCATATGCACAGTCTGATCATTTCTTGATGATTTCCTGTTTTGTTTTGGATGATTCATGCCCCCGAATGCTTCAAGTTTTTATCTTTTCAACTTAGCGATACAAATCTCAAAAACCAAAAGGTGCCTTATCCTGGATGCATACAGTAGCTAGTTAGATTCTTTTCCACCCGTCAGAAAGTATTCTAGTGTACAATCTGTTTCTTGTTCTATTAATCCTTTTCCAATAATTTTTGTATATTCAGATCTAAAAACCGCTGATTTTTTGTTATATAGATTAGCTAACGGGATATGAGCAGCGGGATCTTGTATAAAGTTGATATTTTGATCGAAAATTTCAAGTGGTGTCAAAGAGGAAGAAGATAGCATATACTAGCTAGTAGCTGTGTGCTTGAGTGAGAAGAGCGATGAGTAGGAGTAATTTGGGCTCCGTCAGCAGTTCTGACCTCATCGATGCAAAGCTCGAAGAGCATCAGATGTGCGGATCAAAGCAGTGCCCGGGTTGTGGACACAAGCTTGAAGGAAAACCGGTACCATAATAGCTTCGTAATATTCTCAAGTTTCAGATGCATCTTTTATAGCAAAAGCAGAAGAATAATTTGTAATAAGGCAAAACATTTATATTTATGCTTTCTGTGTTCTTCTTTGGAGCTTTATCTTCGTCCATGTCTCTCTCTATTTCCTTTTCTTTTCTTTTCTCTTTTTCTTTTGTTATGTTCTAACTTGGATTTTCATGGAGTTTACAGGATTGGGTAGGCTTACCAGCTGGAGTAAAATTTGATCCAACAGACCAGGAATTGATAGAACACCTCGAAGCAAAAGTTGAAGCCAGAGACATGAAGTCTCACCCTTTGATAGATGAATTCATCCCTACCATTGAAGGAGAAGATGGGATTTGTTACACCCATCCTGAGAAACTTCCAGGTTAGATAATCTTCTTCCCAGGGTTCCATTTCATTTTATTTTACTCCACGAAAGCACCAGTCTTTTATTCTTTTTCTCTAAAAGAAAAAAAAAAGAAAAATGGAAGAACTAAACTTGATCATATGCACGGATTTTCTTAGGTTCTCTTCTCCTGTTTGCTATGACTTGTATACGGCGTGTAGCAGTTTGTTGCACCTAAGTCAACCTAACTTTGATTTTCTTGCAGGAGTGACCAGAGATGGTTTGAGCAGGCACTTCTTTCATAGACCTTCCAAGGCTTACACGACGGGAACAAGAAAAAGAAGAAAAATTCAGAATGAGTGCGACTTGCAGGGTGGAGAAACGAGATGGCATAAAACAGGCAAGACAAGACCAGTAATGGTTAGTGGCAAGCAGAAAGGGTGCAAGAAGATACTTGTCCTCTACACAAACTTCGGCAAGAACAGAAAACCCGAAAAGACTAATTGGGTCATGCACCAGTACCATTTGGGACAGCACGAAGAAGAGAAAGAAGGAGAATTAGTGGTTTCAAAAATATTCTATCAGACACAGCCAAGGCAATGCAATTGGACTGAGAGGAATGCAACGACTGGCGACGGAAGCAATGACCCTAATAGTAGAAGAGATAGTGGGAGTGGAAGTTGTTCTTCCAAAGAAATAATTCCACAGAGAGATGAAATATCAGGAGCCAGTGTCGCTGCTGCGATATCAAGTTACAGTGCCTTGGATATTCAGAATTTAAAATCTAATCATTTCAGCTATCCCCATTTTAGGAAAAGCTTCGAAGATCAGGTACTTTTCATTCATGAAACAATGGGATTTAATTCCATGCATCAACTAATTAATTAGGCATCACCCCTAACTACGAGAAAGATTTAACATTCTACGTACCTAAGAATCTTGAGAGGTATAGCTTTCCTTTACAGGTTTTGGATTGTTTCTGTTCAATATGCTTCATGTTTTTTGAGTATCCAACGTAAAAGATTAGCAAACATCACATTTATGGTATAAAAGCAAAAGAGTGGTTCAGAAAAAAAAAAGCTCTTGGGTTACTTTTCTCATATAAGTCCATTGCTTGCAAGTTCAGCATGAACGAAAGAATGCTATGGACCTCACTTGATTATCTTTGTCAGCTAACTGCGTTTCTATTTACCAACTAAAAGGGCAATTGAATCATAAACTAAAGAAAATAGACTAACTGGTCCATCACTGAGGGGCTGTGTCCATTTCAGGTGGGGGTAGTTGAGGCTTCGACGGTAAGGGAAGTCCCATCCTCGACGGGCACATGTGATGAAATTCGAGAGCAGCAACAGCAGCAGCAGCAGAGGCCACATCATGTGGCCCATGATCCTCATCATCAGCCGCAACATCACCACCACCATGCACAACCACACCATCAGATTGCTACTGCAGCATTCCACATCAGTAGGCCTTCACATCCCATCTCCACAATCATCTCTCCACCCCCTCTCCATCACACTTCCATCATTCTCGATGAGGATCCTTACCATGTATCCAGAATCATTCTTCAAAATGAAATCCAGGTAATTTTTATATTATCAAACTACCTCCGTCATCTTTGTAACTCCTGCAAATTCCGACTCATATCTATGCAATTCAAGTATCTAACCGTGATCAATATGTAAGAGTAGTTTCTTATAGTTCCGACCAAACATGGGTACGTGTAAGAATTTTATATGTCTGAGCCAAAGAGGCAACGACCATGCACGAACTTCATCAACCTTGTACGTGAGGGAGTGGAATAGGATGTCAGCTACCGACATCTGTCTTTCTCTCTCTGTGTCATAAACAGAAAAAGCTAGACAAGGATTAGGTGAAACTCATGCAACTAACAATAACTAGAGTGAGAATGGTGAAGTTTCACCCGGAATTCTAATTGGTCAAGGTCTCGTACTGTTGTTGGACAACTGGAAATTACCATCAATAACTGAAGCTGCTTTCATTAAAGTCGCGTACAATAATCAGTCTTTTTTACTTTCTAAGCTTCTTGAAGATTTACGGTCCACCTAAATCTTTCCATTAAAATAAAAAAGATATATATGTTTATGCAGCAACAGCATCAGCAGCAACATCATAAATTGGGTGGAGACAGGTCAACATCTGGATTGGAAGAACTCATAATGGGTTGCACCTCTTCATCAGATATGAAAGAAGTGAGTATGAACTTTTTGACCCTGAAATCCATGAGACCCTTCTTTACTCATTATTCCCAACTATGAAGATTGAAGAAGATGCAAGAAAAGGTAAGGAATAACAATAGTAAAAGAAAGAAAATCACTACCTTTTTCGTATTTTACTAGTATTGTTATAATCTAAATTAAAGACATAAACCCCGAAAACTTTTCTCTTTTTTCTTTATCTCTTTTGTTCTTGTTTTCATTTTTACGTCTCGAAGCTCTTATTAATAGCAAAGAAGTATAGGCTTATATATCATATGATCTTAGACTTGCATCTAAGTCTAAGGCATTTTCCAGGTAAAAAATAGAGTAAATTAATGTATACAGATTCTGAAACTAAAAACTTATATTTTCTTCTTCTTTTTTTTCAATCTGAGCCTAAAAGAAGAAAAGCATAAAGAACTAAAGCTGATGTTCGATTAGGAGTAGTTTCATTTAAAGTCGATAGTAACATGAGATCAAACAAGAGAAAATCAATCCTTTTCACATTATAAACTATAATTTCTTCTTTCTTTTCGAGTGTGGGGGTTGGGTAGATGGGGATCATATGGAAATATATATAATTCGGTAAACATATAGTTTCCTATTACATTTTTGTTTTGGAAGTGGATGATAGCGATCTGGAAACTTTTGTCATGCGTGTCCTCTCAAGATAGACAAACCAGATAGTGGAGAAGATTAAAAAGGACAAAAGAGGCAGCTTCATTGGTTTTGTTCATTGTTTCTTTGCCTCCTAATAAGTGCAACGAACTTTACTGTTCAAAACCCTAACCCTATTTTTCACATGCTTTTTGAATTCTTGGTTTTTCAGGAGTCATCCATTGCAAACACTCAAGAGACTGAATGGTTGAAGTATTCATCTTTCTGGCCAGACCCTGACAACCAGGATCATCATGGGTAGGAGTACAAAGGGAAAAATAACTAGAGAAAATAAATAGAAAAGAAACACATTACAGACACCATCATTATCATCATCATAGTACCAGACGCTTTCATAGTTGCTGGAAATTTCTTTTTAAGAAGAGGCCAAGAAACCCACATATATATAGCTTGATCTTTTCTTTTTCTTCTTTTTTTTTATAATAATTTTGTTCTCTCTTTAGAGAGGCCTGCCTAAGGTCTAATGGCTCTCTGAAGTCTCAACTGAACTAACTGTAAAACAGTCCATGTTGGAAAGAAAGCAAAGAAAAGAACAAAAGGAAAAAGAAAGAAAGAAATCCAATGGAAAAAAGAAAAGAAACCAAGAAAAGGCTGCTCTCTACTGACACAAAGACCCAAAGCAAATCTTGGAGCATGAAAATCATCACCAGCATGATTACTTTATCATCTTTACGCCTATTCTGATTATTTTATTATTTTCAAGGCATATGTATAAGCTCTTTTTATATTGTTCTTTGAAGAAACAAAAAAAAGAAATACCATAGTATGTGCAAATTATATAGAAGCAAAAGCCTTTGTCCATTTTTGTTGTTTTGATCCATTTCCAGTGCAAATTCACTGCTTCTTACAAATGTTCTTGTCGACGAGATTCGGTGCCTCAAGATGCAACTTTCACTTCCTTTTATATATTTTCGGGGAACCTATTTTCTAAAATTTTGAAGAAATTATAGATATCAGTTCAAAAAATATATGTTTCTAATAATTTTGAATCACCATCTCATGCATGAACTTGTAACATGAAATGTAATTAGCTTATGCCATGTGAATATGAGTATTGGAATCTCTCGTCTTGCTTCTCTGATATAGATGGATTCATATCACTAGATTCGAGTAGGCAGAAATCACAACTCTTTAGCAGTTTATAAAAGTCGTGCTTTAGCAGTTATGATTATAGAAGATGCTCAATTTTAGTCGCCTAAAGAAGAAAACACATTTGTCTAGTGGATAAGATCGCATCATAGTGTGATAGCCTTTGATCAACTTAATTAATTATTAATTAGTTTAATATCTTTCGTTAATTGTAGGCAAAGATTAATGAACACAAAGGTATGTTAAATGGCGTACATGATCACTGCACTTGAATAACAGGAAAGTTAATTTTGTGCTATTGTTCAGTCATGGTAATTAAGGGTATGTTTGGGAGTTTACGATGGAATGGTAATTAATGGAACGGAATAGAATGGAGTGGAATGAAATGGGTCATTCCATTGTTTGAAAGTTTAAATAAAATAAGAGAGGGACTCCTTTGATTATTGTTTGGAAATGATACTAAAAATGAATAGAATGGAATGACTTGTAATATTTTTTTTCTAAAATTACCCTTGTAATAACATATGCATAGTTGCCATGAAACTATTTTAATAACCCCAAAGTATTTCAAATTATAGGATGTCCAAACACATAACATAGGATAAAACACACATCTTTCGATTTACAAAACTTCCCAAACACATAATACATAATAAGCGCACGTCTATCGATGAACAAAGAAGATGACACCAGTATCAATAAAAATTTTTAATTTCTTCACATATAAAAAGTGTCAAGAAGATGAACACAAAAGAATAGTCGATGCTTACCTGATGAAACAAAGACAGATGACCCTAGCGACTGTGGAGAAAAACGTTCATCAATGAAAGAAACCGGTTGAAGGAGAAACACAATAGACGTAATAACATGTAGTCGCGTAGGTATTTGCTGGACTGAGGTTGTAATTTCATTAATTTTTTAAGGGTATTTTTGTCATTAAATTAGGAGTTGGAAGGCAAGCCATGTCATTCCATCCTTGATCTCCCAATTTTGGGGTCACAAAATATTGGATTTTGGATGGCAAAGGATGGCTTCTAAAGTTATTAATTGTTATTTCATCCTGTTTCAAAATAGACTTCCAAACAATGGTCTGAGTCATTTAGGCCATTCCATTCCATCCCATTCCATTCCCTTTCGTCCCTCCACCCACATCCAAACATACCCTAAAATATTTTAATAGAATAAAAATTAATTTCATCACCAAAGTTTGACAGAACATAGCATGCTCTTGTTTTCTTCACCCTTGTGATCCCTCCTCTGCTAATTATTACCTTGAGTAATAAATTCTTACCAGTTAGCAAAAATTAAGATTATTACTTTTCCTGAATGATGCATGATAATGACTAATTAATTCATCTTCTCGCAGTTTTATTTAATTTAATAGAGTCAGGATGACTTATGAAAGGACTCAAGGAGGCAGAGGATTTGATGAGCCTACAATAAAGCAAATTAACTTCAACAATGGTTATTACTCTGACATAGCCCCACTTCTCGTGATGTTAATTACTTCTAGTTCACCAATCAAATGGTTCTTGCTCTAACATCAACTTATAACATTTGACACCTTCTTTCTCCAAGTGACAAATCCATTAATGCCATTTGGATAAACTTGCATGTAGATGTAGTTACCTTTCATGCCACCATACTTACATCATCATGCATAATAACTGTTTTAAAGTGATTTGTCCTTATACTCGTTAAAGCTAAAACAGGAGAGGTTCGCTTGTTTCCTTATGCGTAGCTGATCGAGAGGAAAAAGAGGGAGTGAAGGTGGCGTTGGTTCTTGGTTGAGACATGACATTAAAAATCAGGAATCTTTGTATAGTAGTAACAAGAACCACATTTAAGGCAGCCCCCTTTGTTCTTTTGTTACTTGGGAAACTTCTTTTGCAGCTTTATTTTATTCCAGATTCGAGCTTTTCTGCATTACTACAGTAAAAAACTGTACTTAATCCTTCAAAGGAGGAGAGGTACAGCGAGAGAGAGAGAGAGAGGAACGTGCATGCTATCTTTTCCTATACGGGACGTGCATGAAATAAAGTTAAAATCAAGATGGAGGCTATAGGCAGCGCAGCTTCATAGTAGTTTCTCAGGGGAATAAAGTCGGAACAAGGAATGACTTTTTAACTTTGAAACCCCACTTCCCACTGCTTACTTGCTGCAAATCTTTTTTCTAATATTGTTCGGTGTTGTACAATCACTGGAAATTGTAAAATACTTCGTACAAAGATAGAGCTTTTGGTTACATGTAAAGCCAATTCGTGAATATTGTATGTATTAGCCTTTAAAAAGCTGGAAAGTATAAGAATCGATGTAACGTGCGAACAATTTTAGTTATAGTTCCAGAGATGTGGACTTGTGTTCTGCAACTACTGCCAAAGAAGTAAAATTTTCAGATATTTTTGCAAGAATTCGCATATGGAATGAACAAAACCCTGGATCTTCTTTTAATTAATTAGTCATATATATGTTCAGTGAAGTAATGGAAGTGACTAAGATGCTAGACCCTCTAAGCTAATAAAAGGAAGTTAATATGCTAACCATCTTGCCATTTAATGTTAAAGAAATAGAGAACTTTGGTGTAACATCAACAAAGATGAGGTCTTGAGTCATTTTAAAATAAGGTGGTAGTGTGAATCAAGATAGTAGCTTGTAAGTAGAGATGCTTCGCAGCTAGTATTTACTCAAAACAACCAATAGAGAAAGGGGAAGATCCTACAAACTACAAGGGAAGGTGGGGAAAAGAAAATTAGTTGAATAGAGAAGAGCAAGTGTCTATTTCCACATGCAATAAAGGGATTAAAAAAAAGAGATAAAATGAGAAATGAAATGACTACTTCACTTCAACCTAAAAAGGTAAAATTCAATTCTTTCGCTTTATGGAAGATTTTGGATGCTTTTAAAGTTGGGTGGGGGTAGGCAAAAATTGCTAGGATTTCCGAGTGTAGCAGAGATTTGGTCCCATAAAGAAGTTGCAGGAGGAATTGTGTAGTGCAAAGAGGAATATCACAACATGGGCATGCCAACTTTTTTGGATTCTTCAACAAGGGGGTTGATAGAGCCACTTTCCAGAGAGTGGTAGCCCACCCTATCTTGCATGGCTTCTCAATCAGTCCAGCCTCTTATACGATCTTCATGCCATGTACTTGACTTCTCCAATTTGTAGGTTCTTCACCCATCTCGGTGTTGTTTAGGGACCAGGACAACGTCTACTTGTGTGATTGAAAGGTTATTGCGATTGGTTAAAAGCTATGAAGATGGTTGAATAGAGTTGGAAGGTTTGTTGAAACGTGTCGTTGGCACATAACTGATGGTTTATAATACTTTTCCCAGGTGACGAAGACATGTAGGAGACTAGGTTTGCAAGCGGCACTTGCCTTCAGGAACTGGCCAAATATGCTAGCTAGTGAGGTTTCGTTCATCATTTTTAAAATTCACTAGAATCTTTGCAGTCATCTTTAGGTGTTTTAACGTCTACATGCACAAAAACATGTATCCTATTTTTCTATCCATTGCAGTATTTCTTCTCACGTTGAAGTTTTCAGGCATATCTACTTGAACCTTTTACCTCTAAACTGGAGTATTTCATCTTTATCGAACTCTAACTGGCTTGGACCCAGTTCTCCATGAAACCCTGGGAAATTTAGCTTCCTGATGCAGAGATGAATTGATCTCAACCACTGATGTAGCTATAAGCTGTGGAAAAACTAAAAAAAAAATGACAAGATGGAAAGCAAGAAGTGTTTTTTCTGTAATGTAACCCTGATTTTGGAAAATCTACGTTCACTCCCATAAAACTGCTATAGAAGTGGGAAGTTTTACTTGGTGGGCACCTGCTGTAGTTTCAAATGTCCAGTCTTTGTCGTTGTCTAAAAGCAATGGATTGCGACAGAAGGCAACCAACTCACACCGCAAGTTCATTATGCACTGTAACGATCTATCAAGGGTTGCAGATAGCTTTGGGGGGTTATGAATGGAGCCTTAGTCATGTACAAGAAGGTGTAGCGGTTATAACAATTCAATGCTGCCATGTACATACAATAATACAATACTGACCTTTCGCTGCATCATAGTTTCGCTCGTAAACAGAAGATCACTGGAAACACGAACGTCAAATTTAAAGTTATTTCATAATGTTTATCTGTACATGTAATGACCTCACAATATTCCCTGAAAACTGAAACGCTTAACAGGCTCGTGCCTCAGGCAGCTGGCCAGTAACAGGTCCACATACACTAGAAGCTTTCAATGATGCAAAGAGGCACGACAATCTAGCCATCATAGGCCTAGCATTGAATTTGGCGATAACTGCCAGTTCCTTACCAGAACTAACACCGTCACATGTGCTGTGATATCCTTCAAGATCTGCCTTAGTTATTAATACCGCATCCCTTGGGGGAGAGTATGAAGTAGTACTTGGCTGGCGTCTACCATATTCCTGAACAGCCTGCTCATTTTTACCATAGACAAGCAAGAAAAAGGTAAGAAGGGAGGTTCGCAAAGAAAATATATCAAAAGAACATTTGAGAGAAACATTCTTTAAGCTAGTAAAATAGCAGGTGTCAACTGTATTCATCCTCAAGGCTTTCTTAAATACAACGGTTGAACAGGTTAGTAACAAACTCACCTTTCCAGACAAACAAATTAGCGTGCAAGCACTAGCTCAAATGAAACTGTATCCATCTATGAAGAAGTTTCAGAAGAAAATAGCAATAACCACTCATTGGTTGGATAAGATCCCACATCAACAATTAGCAGGTTGACAATTTGGTTTATAGCTGCCTAAAAAGTAGGGTAATGTCTTGTTAGTTACCTTCCACTGAGATGGGGCAAGCAACACTCGTGGTCTTCTGGCCCGCACATAGTCCAGGGCAGCATTTGGTGTCATATGTTTATATTCTACCTGCATAATACCAATTCTCTCAATTCAACTGTGTCTAGATTAGCTAAAAGAAATTCCAATTAGATCTCCAACTCCATAAGGATAAATTGAAACAGAAAAACAAAACCACAAAAGAGAGGAAATACCAAATAACAGAGTACAATCGTTGTGCTTCTTCCCCGTCCAGCTTTACAGTGGACATAAGTGGTTCTACCACATGCTGCATTCCCTGTAACCATGAACAGAGATAAAAAGGTAACTGGCATGCCATTCTAACAAGCTAAAAGAACATCGAACTACAAAAGACACCAAAAGTACAAAAGCATAGCTGACAACTGTATACTCACTGTGAATGAAGTCCACAGCTCGTCTAATGTCAGTAAAAGAAGGAGCAAAGAGATAATCTCTTGTGGGGATTACCAGGTGTTCAATCCCATGAGCCTGTAAACCACAATGTAATGCATCCAACTTGTGAGCTTTCAAAGAATAACCAAAAATATCAACTTCAAAAATGCTTTTAACATCATTTTTGGTTGGTAAACAAAACAAAGAATAAATAACATAAAGTTCATAATTCAAGCTGTGTAACTTAAAGAGATATAAAGCAGAAAATTTCACTGCCAAACGTTACATGGGGAAACGAATAGAAGATATTGGTGATGAAGAGTGAAACTAGAACGCAATATTTAATTTCTTACAGAAATAAACCGTACAAAGTGAGTCGCTTTGCAATTCAAAATCTTGTGAATAAACCACCAACCTAAAAGAAGCATAAGCCATAAGGTGTAGAGAATAACCCACACAATACAAGGATGAAGGAACCAAAGTTTCGTATGGTTCGTTAAGAGTGATGACTCCACCAACACCAAGCTGCTTCAGCCGAGGAACATCCTTCGGGAAAGGAACCGCGCCAAGTAACAAATGCTGCAAGACATTTAACAAAAAAACAAATCAAAACACTTATCACCAAATGCTTTGTCTCCACATCTTCAAAGCACAAACCCTCACGAACCACTTATAGAAACTGAACATTAGTCCCCAAAACTAAGATAAATGAGAAAACAGAGACAGAATCAGAATCAGAATCAGAAATTGTCCTAGCTACGAATTTAACTGCGTGAAGCTCAATCAAGTAAAGATTCCAATTTTTTGGAACTATCGACAATTAAATAATCACTTCTTCAGCTTACCTGATAATGCTAAAATCACTGAAACTAAGAAGACTGGGGAAACGGAAACTAAATTTGCAGCATGTGGCTATATCTTTAGATCCCAAATACAAAAGAAAGGGAAAAGTAAAAACGAAACAAACAGAGAACCTACAGAACCCAAAGCCCTCAACGTTTTTCAAAATTTCTCGCAAACAAACACGAAATAAAATACCATAACAATATCCAAAACTACAAAGAAGAATGGGGTGAAAAGAAAGAACCGGGTCAACTTCGTCCCACCAACGAAACTCGGATTGGATCTTGTTTCTGAATACATTATACAAAAGGGTTGGATAAAATAGGATACGAGCTCCCGCTCCCACCAATGCTCTCTTCGCGTCTACCTTCACCATTTGCTTACTGCAAACATCATCATTCCTGCCTCGATCGCACTCCACATCCTCCAATTCCTCGATCTTCATCTTCCACTCAGAAACAATCCTAGCATGAAATTGGAATAGCGAATAATTAAGGGATTAGATTTTAAATTGGCAAAACGATGATTTGATTCCTAGGAGGTAGGAGAAGACATGTCAATGGAAATGAAACTCACACTCACGTTGCTCCAACACAATCAACGTTTGGTGTTGGTTGAGGGTTTTAGGAAATTTATATCACTTCTTCTGTCCAAAACGGTAATTAAATTTATCACTCTTTTGTTTTTTTTGGAATAAAATCAACATTAGCGTAAAAAAACAGTCAAAGGCAGGGAAGACAAAGAAAACTAACCCAAATCAACAGGCTTACCCCGTACACCCGGAACCTAATAGCCTTTCTCCCTTAATAAAAACAGAAGCCGAACAATCTGAATTTAAAATGGAGACTAAACAAGAAAAACGATCAGTCCAGTGATGTGGATTTGCATGTAATAACGCTACCCTGGCTAAAGCATGAGCAGTCTTATTGGCAATTCTACGCATCTATTGAAAGGACAAGCGAAGGAAATGTTGCTTGAATGATAAACAATCAAGGGCCAAAATTCCAATCTTAGACCAATTTGGCGAATGAGCTAATATTGATTGGACAGCTGCCAAACAATCCGATTCTACAATGACTTTGGCAAGCTGTTGGTCTTTTAACCAAGAAAGAGTTTCCCTTATAGATATAATTTCGGCAAAAATTAGGTCAAACAGGACAGAGAAAAAACGTGAAATAGCAGTCACAAACTTACCTCGTGCGTCCCTAAGAACCGTAGCAAAGTCTTCCGTCTAAACATTCTCTGGAGAAACAACGAACTTGCTGTCTTCTTTCTTTCGAATAGAGAGCCTTTGCAACCCTGAATCCATGAAGCTAAAACGAAAATCTAAAAGAGACCAACGTAGAAATAATATCTAAACCTCACCTTGCACATGAACGACAAGACCAACACTTGC
>JAOTAZ010000008.1:3218080-3239522 GCA_025629785.1 Erythroxylum oxycarpum | reverse complement strand
ACAGTCAAAGGCAGGGAAGACAAAGAAAACTAACCCAAATCAACAGGCTTACCCCATACACCCGAAACTTAATAGCCTTTCTCCCTTAATAAAAACAGAAGCCGAACAATCTGAATTTAAAATAGAGACTAAACAAGAAAGACGATCAGTTCAGTGATGTGGGTTTGCATGTAATAACGCTATCCTGGCTAAAGCACTACGCGTTTATTGAAAGGACAAGTGAAGGAAATGTTGGTTGAATGATAAACAATCAAGGGCCAAAATTCCAATCTCAGACCAATTTGGCGAATGAGCTAATATTGATTGGACAGCTGCCAAACAATCCGACTCCACAATGACTTTGGCAAGTTGTTGGTCTTTTAGCCAAGAAAAAATTTCCCTTATAGACATAATTTCGGCAAAAACTGGGTCAAACACGGCAGAGAAAAAACATGAAATAGCAGTCACAAACTTACCTCGTGCGTCCCTAAGAACCGTAGCAAAGTCTTCCGTCTAAACATCCTCTGGAGAAACAACGAACTTGCTGTCTTCTTTCTTCCGAATAGAGAGCCTTTGCAACCCTAAATCCATGAAGCTAAAACGAAAATCTAAGAGAGACTAACGTAAAAATAATACATATATCTCACCTTGCACATGAACGACAAGACCAACAATTACACTCGTAGAAAGAAAGAAAGAGGCAAGACCTAATTACTTATCACTCATTCTATATTTCGAAAGTATAATAATCGGAAAACACCTTTTCACTACAAAGTATGATACACGATTCAAAATAAACTTGGCATTTCAAATAAGTGATGTTGAACCTTATAGGTATTCATATCATAACCGGCACTTCATTGAAAACAAACTTAATATTTATTTATCATAAAATAAAGCATTGTGGTAAATACATTATAGACCCCAAATTGAAGTAGATAAGTACGATAACTCGGGATGAAATTAGCATATTAGCCTAAGTTTTGACTCGAAGTTTAAAACTTTTTTAAATAAAACGATATCGTTATTTAAAAATAAATAAATTTACCATTGCAAACTAAAAAGATAAGAAGGTGATTTTTATAATTAATATAGATCAACTTGTAATTATAATTTAGTTTAAGTTTAGGTACGATCCGATTGAAAGAACAAAGCTGTGAATTGGGCCTGGCCATAGTCAGTCAGATACAAGCAATCGCCCCGTTTCATATTTATAAGGTAAGAGTACGAAACATAGATAATACCGTAAGTTTGATGATTGTGGAGCTAATCACTACACCGACGTGCGATGCGATTTTCAACACAATGCCTTGAATGGGTCACTTCTCACTAGGGTCCTCTTTTAAAGTGGTTAGTTCCAACGATTGGCTTCTGCTTCCTAATCTTCCAACTTACCCAACCACCATCGTCATCATGATTGGACCCCTTGACAAGTATGAATTCGTTAGACATAAAAGGACAGCTAAAAGGAAATCCATTCGATGGCAGATTTGGACTCACCCCGGCTCTTTACTGGACCTGATCCAATGGATCCACCCAGAATTAGCAATCATAAGTGCATCAGTAAACAAATTGCTACCGTAAGTTTGAAATCTTTATATAAAAATTGTCATTATAGATAAGAGAAGCTACTAATCATCATAATGTTTGGAAACGAAGCAAGACAAAAGGGTTGTTCAAAAAAGACATAAACATTTGACAGCCACTTAGGTGATGGTGTTACATCACACTAACCCAGTATTTGCAGAAAGCCATGAACTGGTCCAAATTTTTTGCTTAGAAAATGGAATACAGACATTTCTTCACTGTTGCTTTTCACATCCAGAATGATGATAAAGCCTCCATTATTGATTCACGAGCGAAAACTGATGGAATGGGCTATTCATACATACGATGTCTGATTGGCTAATACTCGTTAGAATCATTTAAGACGAAGAACCGACTAAACGAGGATTTGACTCTGTGTCTGTGTGTGTGTAGGATAAATATAAAGATGCCTAGCTATTTCAAAGATTCTGCAAATCGTTCTTACAAGAATTCTATCCTCTGAAACTCCTATAATTGTATTTTCTCTTCGATTGTTACTTGAAATTAGCTTTATTTTTAATATGATTGAATCAACCTTAACATTTTATTCCTCTACTCCATAAAAGAACATGTAACGCATTTTGCATGGGTCTAGCTAATATGGAAGTAGGTGATATTGATAGTTTAACTACATCAATTTGACTTAATCACTTTCCATAAGTAAACATCAATATATCCATAAATTGCATGCTAATTTCCTCTCGTAAATTTAGAAAAGAGCCTGTACTGAAGTTCAGTTTACTTTTCGACCATGTCATTAAAGTTGCAGCCTTTACAGACTCCTCGACAGGAGGACTGCTGTTGGTTGATGGAGCTGAGATATACGTTCTCGGTTCTCCTTTTTTGAGGCCTTGTGGGTTTGTTTGGAAAGAGTGGCCATCAAAGCTAGCTGCCTTCCAATAGAGGAAATGGAGGATGCATGCGCTTGCTTTATAATTGATTTGAAATCTCAATAGGTCGGCCTTTTTCTCCAATGATGAACAAATGTAACTTTCTATAATCATTCACACAAGGAGACAACTCCATGTTACTCACCATTAGTGAAAGCTACAGAAGAAGTTGTATTGCTTACATATGGGATTAGCTTGTATCCAACATTTCCTGCACAGCACTTCTGTCTGTGTTTCAGTCTCTGATTTTTAGTTGAATATTGCCTTTTAATGGATTGCAATTTTGGACTTCTTTTCGAAGACTGAACCCCTGCTGTCTCATTGAGCCTGGAAAGCCAGAATTATTTTGATGTAATTATTAACACTCATAGGCATAGCGTTACAGTTTTTGTCTTAAATAATTGTTCCAGAAATTTTGTTTAGCTGAATAAGTAGGCATCTTCGAGTCTTGAAGTCAAAATGGGAATGCATTGGTCCTAACATGTAAAGTTGGAAATTTAAAGAAATGGAGAAACCAAAAAGAAAAGGGATGATCATTAAAGACCGACTAACCCCACCATTTTTTTTGTTACTTCAATGCAGTGACAGTGACCTTATTTTCCACTACCTTACAAACCAAAAATCTAATCAAAGGGAAGACCTTGGTAACCTCAACAGAACGTAATGGAGAGCAATCGGCTTCTCACTCTTCTCTTTCTCTTCCAAATTATCCCAAGAGAATCTGCAGGTTTTACTGTTGGTGGTGGCATTGGTGTTGGTATAGGAAATGCAGGTGGCCCCGGAGTGTGGATTGGCGGTGGAATCAACAGTCCAACACCGTCAAGCTCCTCAGTTTCAAACCTCATCAGTGCTTACACTGCTCTACAAGCATGGAAATCAGCAATCGCTGATGACCCACTAAAGATCTTGGACACTTGGGTAGGGTCTAATGTGTGTTCTTACAAAGGAGTGTTCTGTACTAATGTTCAAGGTGAATCGGGTTCTTCCTCTGGTCCTGTTGTTACAGGTATAGATCTCAACCAAGCAAATCTTCAAGGCACACTCGTCAAAGAACTCTCCCTCCTCACAGACATGTCTCTGCTTCATCTCAACAGTAACAGGTTTTCAGGGACTGTTCCTGATACTTTCAAAGACCTCGTTTATCTTCAAGAATTGGACTTGAGTAACAACTTACTTTCTGGTCCTTTTCCCCTGGTAACTTTGTACATGCCTAATCTCATGTATTTGGACCTAAGGTTCAACAGTTTTTCTGGGCCCATTCCTGACGATCTATTCAATAAGAAACTTGATGCAATTTTTCTCAACAACAATCAATTTGATGGGCAAATTCCTGATAATCTGGGTAGCTCTCCAGCTTCTGTGATCAATTTGGCTAACAACAACTTGAGTGGAAATATTCCAGCAAGTTTTGGGTTCATGAATTCCAGATTGAAGGAGATTTTACTTCTGAATAATCAGTTAACAGGCTGCATTCCAGAGGGCGTTGGGCTGTTCACAGATATGCAAGTATTGGATGTGAGCTATAATTCGCTGATGGGTCATTTGCCAGACACAATATCATGTATGGGTCAGATGGAAGTTCTGAATTTGGCACACAATGAGCTATCTGGAACACTGCCAGACTTGGTTTGTTCTCTGAAACGACTTCTGAATTTAACTGTTGCTTACAATTTCTTTTCCGGGTTCAGCCAAGAATGTTCCAAATTGTTCTTCAGAAACGTAGGTTTCGATTTCTCGGTGAATTGCATTCCTGGGAGAGACATGCAGAGACCCCAACCACAATGTTCCGTCATACCAGGAGGTGGGTTAAGCTGTCTGAGAATCCCGGCAGCACAACCTCTTGTTTGTGGGTCAATAGGCTCCTCATCTCCATGAACGAGGAGATAGAGCGTTCAGCTCTGACTACAGATGTTATTGTACAACAGGTTGGTGATTGCTGTCTGAATTAATTAAATGGCAATTACATTAGAACCTCCTCATTTATTTCTCCATGGATCGGATTCAGTACAGTCTGAGCATTTTTAATATTCGTCTTTGGTATGAATAAGACAAATCTGCCAAGATATTGAAAGCAAGAGATCGAAAGATAGTGATCCTTACAACCAAAGTTAAGCCTGCTAAAAGAAAATACAGCTATAATCAACAAAATTAGAAAGCGATGTGTTCTCTTGGTCACGTGTTGTGTCTATTTGTGTGCGACGTATGTTGATTTTCCAAGTCACACTATCAGGGACCTGAACGTCGAAGCTTTAGCTAATGGTCTAAGGACACCAGCAGAATTGTTAAAATCCTGGAATCATTTTAAGGAACAATCATTTTGGTTCTTGGTTGTCATTTGTTCCTGTGTATCAAAGATCCATATTGTATGAAACCGGGCTTTGTTAAATCTGCACAAGCCATTAATCAGAACCAGAAAGTTATAACAATGTCATTACCTGGACAGAAACTACCTGCTAAATGTTTCGACACAAAAACCTCCAGTCAAATTAGACTCGTAAAATGTTCCCAATTCACTGTAAGGAAACAGAAAACAAGTATGAAAATCGAACAAAATCCATTTGAGAGTTGGAAGGGCATTTTTCATGAGGAAATAAAACATACATTGCCTTCCATCGCTATAGTATTTGGGGCGGAGTCTCAAAAGTTGAAAACGGCAAACTTAGTCTTTTGCATTCTTAGTGTAAGGCATTAATGTGCTGTCTTGTCCCACAACTTGGTCTGATAATCAAATGGAACCAATTGCAGAGCAACGTAAATGGACAGTGCAAATTGCAAAACATAAACACTCGGGGCATAGCTAAAAGTGGGACAGAAGCTCTGCTCAACCTAAGGTTGAGAGACGTCTGACTTTGATCGTAGTATTATAGTGGCACAGTGCAAAACAGTTTAATGATGCAACTAGGCTGAGAAAGAAGGCCAAAATGTAATGAGAATCTCATTACCAAATGATGTGGATGCATGCCTGAAGTCATGTTTGAAAATGGGAACTATTAACTGTAGGTGAAGCCCAGGATTTTCAAAGCCCAAACTTGACCTAAACGACATCGTCCTTCTCTCTTGTGTTGGTCGTCTACACGAAAAAACCAAATTAAAAGAAGAAAACTGCAGAAAGAAACTGGAAGAAATACAATCCAATGGGGATCAGATTCGTCTTGATGGTGAACAAACAGGGTCAGACACGTCTTGCCCAGTACTACGAATGGCTCACTCTCGAAGAACGTCGTGCTCTCGAAGGCGAAATTGTCCGCAAATGTCTCGCTCGCAATGACCAACAGGTTTCATCTATTTCTCTGTTTCCTTCTAAATTTTCAATTTCTGTCAAATCGGTTATGCTGTTGAAATTGATCTTGGGCTCGGATCGCTTGATTGATTTTTTTTCCAAACTCAGCTTTCCCTGCAATCAAATTTTCTGTAACTCTTTTTTGTGTTGGTTTAATTTTTTTATTGACAGTGTTCGTTTGTGGAGCATCGTAACTACAAAATTGTATATAGACGTTACGCATCTCTGTTCTTCTTGGTTGGGGTTGACAACGAAGAAGTAAGATTTATCTTTTTCTTCTTTTTTTCTGTTTTTTAATCTGTGAATTCAATACATGCAATTCTGATCCTGAAGCAAGTCTTTAGCATTCCCTCATTTTGCTTTTCAATGTTCTTTCCCTTTCTTCATGCAGAATGAGCTTGCGATTCTGGAGTTCATTCATCTATTGGTAGAGACCATGGATCGGCATTTCGGGAATGTGGTAAGACCTGAACTAAAGCATTTTACCACCTGAACTGGGTTGCTAAACTTCGATCTTCTTTCGATGGTCCAAAGATTTTGATGTTAAAGTTGATAACTTTTCCATTTTGTATTTGTCCTTGTTCTAAATCGGGATTCCTTTTTATCAGTGTGAGCTAGACATCATGTTCCATTTAGAGAAAGCACATTTCATGCTGGAGGAGATGGTCATGAATGGCTGCATTGTAGAGACAAGCAAGTCAAGTATCCTGAACCCAGTACAGCTCATGGAAAAATCATAATGAAAGGACTGATTAGGCTTTCATTTCACTTAGTTTGGTATATGTCTGTTTTTGGATCCGTGTTTCATACTATTATATGAGCAGATCATATAAATGAGCTCACAGATCTTTTCTTTTTTCAGAGACACAGATTTCCAAGCATTATTTTATAGTGGAACTATGTCAGTTATTTATGCTTCTCTAAGAACATTGCTTACTGCTATTCTGCCACGCATATTAGCTCAATTAAACGGAGCTTTTCAGGCCTGATGAAATTGATCAGAAAGTTCCAGCTTTACTCTTACATTTAACTCGGTTTTTTCTTCTACTTGAATTATAAAACATGTGTTAAACTTCTGCTTCGGTGAAATAGGTCTTTAATATCTAGTAACTCATATTTTCGTTTTATAACTTGCTCCGACTTTTGTACTACAATTATAAATACCAGAAAACTCATTTAACTTGCACCACTTAACGAAATCACGAGTACAATTTAAACATCCGACAAACACTGCTAGGAAAACTGTGATCCCCAGAACTAAGTATTTATTTCATCTCGAAACATGGGCATTATTAATTAAGTTTTTAGGTTACTTTATTTTTTTAAAATATTTTGAATAACATAAGAATCAGATCTTTACCAAGATTTAATTTCGGTATATAATTAAAGAACAAATGACATCTCATCTAATGGAAACCCTTGAATTATGTCCAAAGTTGGACTTTTCAGGTGACACGTTAGGGAAGGTTCATCTGGTGAGATTCTACTCTCATTCAATCGTTTTACTTCCACGAAACACCTCTCATTCAAACAATTTCCAAATTTAAGCAGCTGGCCTGAGCCGTTTGAAAAGAACTAGATAAAGGTGCCATGGTTTCAGTTAAATGTAGCTTTTTATATTGCACTCAAATCATTTTAATCTATTTGATACAAAGAAGAATAATAGGTAGTCCTTTTGTACAGTCAATATTATCCAAATTTACATAAGTTATGGTTAAAAACAATAGGGGCAACAACCAAAACCTGAGCTATATATAATTAGTTCACCAGTGAACACAGATATGTGAATATATACACTCACTGTTCCCACTTAAAAACCTCGGACTAAACAGTGAGAGATTGATGGGCTTCCCAAAAGCCAGTGCAGAAACTGGGAAAATCACAGATTTATATCAGAAAATTGTAACACACTTTGCTATGGTCAAACGTAAAGTTGCTGGTACACAATTTATTAGTTTATACCTACTCAAAGAATGGCCTTCACGATTGCCAGAACACGTCAGGATCGTTGCTGTACAGGGAGTGATCTTGAATTTCTTGGTTAGCCACATGACAATCAATTAGTCGCGCTTGGATAAGTTTACATAAAAGTAATCCAGAAGGAAGCATCCACCATTCACTTTCATCCCTGCTCGAACCACAAACAATGTTTAACTCAAATATTACATACCAATAGCTAAAACTAGCCTAAGTGTAGGCTGAGCTGCTGTTGATACTTACATGCTAAAATTCCATGACTGAACGTTCAAATGCTTCCTACTTGAGTTTGCTTTGTAATGAACGAATCCACACACGAAGGAAACCACCTGTTTAAGATAGAACCAGAGAGATGATTTACAATTCACTGATGAAGGGCAAAGTAAATTGAAAGCAACTATGATTTAGAAGTTTAAATCAAGTTCAACCAAAAGAAAATTTGAGCCATTCCAAGAGTTTTTTGCACTTTATACCCAAAAACTAGTATAGAAAAACATAGCTCAACATTCATTCCAGCAGTCTCTTAAACAAATTAAGGTTAATACTAGGTACATAGTCCCTCCTTTATCAGCCCTACCAGTAGCACCCAGATGTACATGTCAATGAAAGAAAAAAACAAAAATAAAAGGCATATGAATCATGAATGATATGCATTAAAGACGAAGGCCTTTAGAGCCAAGCACATGCACAAATTCCAGTAACGTAGACAAGTCCTGAACCCACCCATATCTTAAAGGCAAACAAACACCATTACTAAGCTCACTATATTTTTTACTACCTCATAAAGCTCACATTCAAAATACAACTTGATGCATGATTAATAACAGATAGTTATTGGCATAGAATTAACTCCAGATATCGGATGAAGAGAATCATGGATATTTGATTTCATCATCACTAATTAATTCGACAAAAACATGCATGATGAATGAAGGTCAAAGAAAAGGCAGCTACACAACTTACAACATTGATCAAGGATGTTAAGTTCCACAGAGCATATACACGTGCCAGACCTGCTGATCGCCTAGGTCCATGACTAAACAACGCACTGATTCCAGTTGGGAATGGAAACAGTATCCCAAGAGGAAGGACGAAAAGAACTAATAGGAAGGTGAGAAGTGAAATAGAATACATCTGCAGCAAAGTAAGTAGGACTAAACTAATGTCTCCTAGAAGTAGAATAGACATGAGAAGACCGACAAGATCCTGCAGCAATGGCACAGAATCAAGAGTTAGAATCACGCTTCCAAACAGTCATGCAAATATATTATTGAAAAATAAAAAAGAAACCATTAACATATCTATAGTCCTGTACGAGCACTTCCCTTACCTGGTGACCAATAGGTTTAGTGTTATAAAGTAACAAAGAGAAGGGAAAACATATAGATCTCCTAATTTTAAGTGTTCTCAAGCTCTTTGAATGTAAGATGCCTCCAAAAGTCCTTTTGTGAGGCATAAGATGATCACCATTGTTCAGGTATTCTAGTTGATTCCCCTTGCACACTTGGCGTAAACTGCAATTTACATGATGTTTAGCAGTACATTAGAGGGTAGGAAATATGACCTGATAGTGTAGGTACACTAAAGCAAGAGATGCTAACCTTGAATGTCGCTCAGGAGGCGAGGAATGATTTTGACCTTCAATTGACTGTGAAATGCTCCCAGGTTCAACAGCAGAAATCACCAGACCAAACTGGCAGTACCCAGAAGATGTGGGCTGAAACCAAGCAAGATCAGCACGTATACCACATGTACTTAAAGTAGGGTTTCCATGGGTTTCGAGCCAGTTTATAACATGAACAAAGGTGCTTTTCAAGTTTCCACATCGGACCAAACGGAGTTGAGCATTTAGACCTGCTACTAATCGATACCAAATGGTTGGTGGAACAGCCTGGCAGCATTTCAATTTACCATCAAAAACTTGTGTTAAAAAATAAAAACAGAATCAGAAATGTGTGTATACTTGTTTCCGCGTATTAAATAGAGGGATGACAAGGTATATTTTTAAGAATTTAGATTTTTAAACATAACAGCAAACCTGGCTCATGAGGCTAGTGACTATATTATCACTTTGAAGGCAGAAGGGAGTCATATAGCTTCCATCACCTCCGAAAACAAAAGATATGGGAAACCTTTGATGGAGACGAGGAGGAAGATCAGCTCTTTTCTCATCTCCACCAAGAAAAAAGTCGATATATGCAAGCATTAGATCTGGTGTTGCTGCCACCTATAGAACAAAAACATGAATGTTAACTTGAACACTAAGGCCAAAATTAGAGGTTCATCTAATGTTGCTGCCACCTATAGAACAAAAACATGAATGTTAACTTGAACACTAAGGCCAAAATTAGAGGTTCATCAGTTAACTTGCACATCACTAGGAGCCAAGGTAATGATTAAAAGTTATTTAACTTTTTGTTAATTAGGAAGCTTGCTAATGCATCTCTAATACTCATCCGCAAGTTATAGTTTTACGAGTTTTCCCTCTCTCTATGTGCTATCCATAAGCATGCATATCCAAGTGTAGAATTCCACGCTAGGAAACAGCCTAATATATATGGTAAGATACCCTGCTATTTCTCCCCCTCTATGGACAACCCTGCTGCCTTCAATATGATAGCTACAGCTATCATTATAGAGCAATGCAAAAGAATTGAAGTTAGGTAGTAGAATTACTGAAATAGGATTTATTTTGATCTACTTTTAGTTTAAAAAGGTCCTTATCAGCCAAAACTATTTTCCTAGAAAGATTATAAACTTCCAGGTAATTTTAGCAAATCCATATGTCCGTGGTAAATCTTATCATTATGGAACCGATGCTTACTTTCTTTCTATAGAGAAGTGACTATAAGCGTGGAACAACCTAGGGTGACAATGGTGAAACTATCAAAGAACCAAATGAGCATTGTTCTTTTCAAGTCTTGCCTCCTGTTTTACACTGTAATATGCTCTCTGATCAACATTTCTCTCATAATGGATGAACTGTCTAGAAAATATGAATACCCTTAGTAAATCCAGTGCCAAAAATGAGCAGAGATCTAATGAATACTGTTCACAGGAACCTTTGTAACTCAAGTCACCAAGGTAATATGATCAAAAGTTAAAGTAAAATCCACAAAAGAATAGAATCATACAAGGAAATTTCTGGCAGATATCACCTCAACAGGAATTATTTACAAGCAGGCGAAGTTCCAAGAATTTTAAAATTAATCACAACTCAACAGACATTTGCAATTCTGTGAAAGAATGTAAAATGAAGAATAAAAGGCTGGAAATGAGACTGAATTACCACAGCAGAGTTATTGATATCATAAACCCTAATAGGATCAAATTCATCCACGTTCATGAATGCTAGGAAGCAGATACATATCTACAAAGAATAGCAAGTAAAGTGTACACATGACAAAAATAATAGGAAAAACAAGAAAACATAAACGAACCTTGATCCCTTCATAAAGTGCACGTGAACGACAGGAGCGCAAGCAAGCATGATCATACTCTGACCGAACAAAATCACGAAGTTGTTGCAACTTTTTTTTCCGGCACTGCTGAAGCCAAGACCATGCAACTGGATATGCAAGAACAGAAAGAATGCTATAGACGGATCCTTCCCACCATTGATAAGCAGCTAAACCATTAATCTCATCCACAAATCTATTGAATGCATCCTCAAATCTGTCATGTTGATGTCTCATTAAAATTTATTTGATACATGAACTCGCTTGTTATAAAATTACGTGCTAAACTTTCGACAGCTCTAAAGAATGGGCATATCTTAGTAAATTAATACATTTCTCAGGAGATTCCAACTAAGCAATTGGAGAAGATGGCTTACACTATCTCAACTATCTGCTCTGGAGGATAGTGAGGTAGCTGCCAAGGTTCACCAAAAGTATTTGACCCCATAAAATACATCCTATGCACATGACTTTGAGATTCCTCCGTTCTATTTGTTTCCAGGACCTGCAAAGCAATTGATCATCACCTCAGAACAATATGTGTTGCTAGCATCTCCCTTCAGGCTTTGTTTATTTAACACCATATGGAAAGTACTAACATAGTAAAGAGAGCAATGAAATTGACCTCATTCAATGATTCCAAGAAAGGGAACGAATGATCTATGCGAGAACCATGCCGAGGAGGTAAAGGTGCCGGTAATTCATCACCCGCAACATATTTCATCCGCGCAACACTAAGTACAAGAGCTAACACAATGAGGAGACCCAAGAGAATAAGACTGAATAACCATGGTCCACCAAAAGTGTATATCAGCTCTTCAAGGGCCGTATAGCAGTTTGGCATGTGGTATCTATCAGAGACACATTGGTATGGACAAGGTCTTTCAGTGACACCTCCTAACAACAATTAAAAAGGGAGGAATGAGACTCCAAAAGAAAAAGACCGACAATAGCAAGCACATAAATCTAGCAAGTTTTAACATTCAATGGAATTTCCTGAATGAAATAAAAGTAGTATGGTAATCAAAATTTGAGCAAGCAATAAATTTGAGATAAAGAGAAGGGAAAAAAATGAAACAGTCATCATGTAGCACATAGAAGCCGAGAAAGTTTTTTTTTAAGTACCTCGAACAGCAACATACATTGCACGACTAGGAAGCTCATGGGGAGGGCAATTATGACAAAGCGTCCTATCAGATCCACTAACATTCTTGAAAGTTCCAAGAGGACATTCCTGTAGCACAATTTGCGCAACCACTAAACTAGAAGGTATAGTAAATGTCAAACAGTATATTGAAGCACTGACAACAATTTGTTGCTAAGGAAAACACTCAGACAAATCAATGGACATGATGATCTTGTTGGTCGACCAGCTTAGATATGGATATCGACATCTCAGCAAGGTACAACTAAATAAGCATACTTGCCAATGGAGGTTTTACAATACTGAAAAAGATATTAATTTAAGAATAGAACTTTAGATCCATGCAATCCTAGGTGTTCATTCATCCTTTGCTGTTTGCAACTACCATATGGATAAGGATCAAACACAAACAACATTTGTGGCATGATGAATTTGGACACCAACCATGCAAAAGATACCATAAAGTCCCTTTGGGCATGGTTTTCCAGTAATTGTTCCATTTCCACCGGCATGTCCTTGACCTTTACCAGATCCTCCCCTGGGAACACGAAAATAGAAAACAGGCTCAAAATTCAGATGATTTTACGGAATATATACTTAAGCATCTTTTAAAAGGGAAAAAAAAGTCAATATGTGTTAAGAAATTATTGATGACAAATTGCATGACAAATATTAACAGGACAAAGGGTGTTGGGAATTAATCATGGGCATTCACAAACCAATTTGATTACAGACCTAGTCTGGATGCTTCCATTTGCAATTGCTATGGGCTGATACTCATCCCCCTCAGGGATATTTGACCAATGAAAGTGAACCCTTCCCCCACCTCCACCTCCACTGCCCTCAGGACTACCATGCCCTCCAATGGTCGAGATGGTAGAAGAGGAACCTAGTTCCACCATATGTATAAACAATAGAATAGTCCCACCAGAACCACCCCCAGGACCTATGTTCGACGGTATCCTACCATCAGTATTTTTAACATCTTCTCCAAAGCTTTGCCCATCAGCTCTAAGCGAACCATAGACAGACAAACTTGATAGAGGATGTTCCATAGAACCCATCACTGTTCCAAGGAAGGAAAAGTTACGCAAGTCAAAAAGACAGGAGGAAAAAAGAATATCACACCCAAACAGTTAATGGATATAAGCCTATGAGAGGAAAAAATGATTGGTGGATAAACGAAAGACACACAAGAAAAGACAAGCTATCACTGGGCACAAAGATTCCATTAACAGAGGTTTGGTACAGAGATGGTTCAAAAACAATCAATTATGGTGCCCATCAAGCCCTAGAGCTACAAAATCAACCACCACTCAACTTTAACCTACTCCAAACATAACAATGGCATGGTGATAGAAATGAAGGTTGCAACAAAACCATTGGGTAAGTATAGACATGGCATAAATTCAAAGCTCTGCATCAAGGTTACGACAAACAAACTGTTCAAGGACATCATACATGAGGGTTCATAATAATAATTAACCTGGTCGACTTACCAATTACACCACCACCTGCTGTAGTACCAGCTAAACTATCATTTCCAGTACCGCTACCAAGTTCACAGGGCAATTCAGCATCTCCATATGTGACACCACCCTGCACATAGCTACCATTATAATATCCATCACCACCTCTGCCACCATGCCCACCACCACCACCACCACCATTATCAAAAACTTCTCCTCTACCCAGCCCGCCAGTGCAGCCTACTCAAGATATAGATGACAATTTAATAGAACAAAATTTCCAGAACATATTTCCATCCAGCAATAGATAATACAGTAAAAAAAGACTCTAAAACCAGGATTAACATGTTTTTAAGATGAAACTCTCCCTGTAGATGGTAAGATCTCAAAAAGTGGTAACTGATGGTGCCAAAGTATACATGGTAAAATCAGCAGTCCACATACCTAACCCAGATGCACTGATCGTTCCAGAGGAGTGCACAATAACAGTTCGAACCCAATGAAGATGAACAACGGACCCTCTCAACAGTCCTTCAACATTAATATATTCAACTCGACAGATCTGCAGCAGCAACACAGTCAGGCATTCATAAGAGAATGGGGTCAAGTTTACACACCACAATCATCATTCTGATGGTCTGACCCTGAAAATAACTTAAAAAGGTTATCTATCAAATGACACACCTGAATTGTAAAAGACAGTGAAGAGTTCACATTACAATCTTCAGGCGGATGAATTAGCTCCATAGGGCAATTTTGATCACAGTACAGCAGTGGCGTCCTAGCATTTAAAAGAAAAAAGGGAAAATGAAAAAGTAAAAAATTAATGCCTCACAAACTAAAAAATGGTACAGTCTCTTTGATTTATTATTTGCAACTCACATATCACTATCATCAGCATTCTCCAAGGGACCTCGTAGAATAGACCCAGGTCCAGCCTTCATGTTACAAAGAAATATTCATGACATAAGCACAAGATTAGCAAAACATGCAATGAGGAAACTGAGTTAGAAAGACCATTTTGAAATTTTTGTATTCAATTCTAGGAAACTGAGTTTTGTATATGATCATACTTATCTACTTTCCAATAATACCACAGCAATTACTACATTATGATTTCAAAGCGACCACAACTAAGAAGCTTTAGTCCACAAACATTCCTTTCAGAGGAGCATTTGTTTACAACTAATTTTCTTAAGGTTACAATAACAAGTAAAGGCTCTTCTAAATCCTCCATTTGGAATTCCGAGACAACTTTCTAATTTCATTTCAAAGCAAACTGGAGTTGCAATTTTATTTGATAGAAGATCTCAAGTCGCAAAAAACTAAAGAATTAAAAATGCAATTGTACAGAGAGTTGCACTTAAGAAATAAGTGATCACCAACCTAGAAAAGAATTCACAAAAATTCTAAACAAATCCAACTATGTAAACCTAGAAAACAAGGAAAAAGAGGAACAGAAACAATCACTCCTGACCAAAATTGACACTTTTGTCATTATCTTATACACAGAGTTTAACTAGTTACTAAAACAACAATGACTTGCATAAGATTTTTCCAGCCACCTTTTCCCTCAGTTCTCACCATGAAGTCCATTATACGCCTCTGGATTAAACAAAGGTCCATCAGAAAATATGGGCGGCAAACCATGCCATAACCTTGTTAGGCACTGGTATATGCAGTCATCATGTAACTTGTAGATAAAAAGAAAAAATCCTTTGAAGAAGAACATGCACATATACCAAAGTAGAAGAGGGTCTATTCACTTACATAGACACTAAAGAACAATGATAAAAACAGGCGTTGTGCTTCAATTATATCTCCTGGTCCGGATAAGTTCAGAAAACCTTGCCCATGAAGTCCCAAATTTGCATTAGAATGTATTACAGAAGATCCCTGATGGAAAGAGATGTGAACATCATTGTCATGTGAGGAGAACACAAACCAAAGTCTGAGCTTAAGGAAGAAAAAGAAGTGGAAGGTCCTAGACCTTGAGAATAAACAGGTTGCTGGCCTCAAGAAAGGAAGTTTCCAAGATTGCATCACCCCCTCCATCTATAAGCATTGTGGAATTCCACATCAAGTGTATTTTGACAGACATTCGAAGTGCACCATATATCTAATTCATTGAAAGTATACAAGCGAAGAATATTATCAGGATAAGAAATAGGCAACTTCACTGCATAGAATCACATAGAGAATTGTGCAAGTAAAGAGAAGCAAGCATGAAAAAGTTATATCACTTAGGCATCCAGGTAGAAACAATGCCACAACCAAAAGTTCAAGCTATAGAAGCTCTGTAGGAACAAATATAAGAGAGGCAAGGTGCCACTAAACCAAAGACATGGAAGTGTGGAAACTATCACTGTCAAATCAACATGTAATATGTACAAATAAAATTCAAACACAGAGACTGGAGGAAGATAAAAGAGAAAGGATAAGCAGCCACCTTTCAAACAAACCAAATCAACTTTTCAGTAATGCAACACAAAGCCCTTCATCACATATAATTAGAAAAGTTGTTCTAAAATGTATGGTAATATAGAAACGCAGTTACAACAGTACAAGGTTACAAGATGGCAATTTACATATATTAGATTATGGACATGAATGCTTCTGAAAAAATTTATAAGGGATATTCCATCAGTGGCTACATATATAATGAGACCACACAAAATAATCAAGCGTCAAAAACCATGCCCATACATTTTTTATTTCCCCCTTAGCTTATGCATACTCAGAGAGTAAGAAGAGCCAGTAACTTGCCTTAACAACTGCATCACTCATTAGAAGCTCCTCAGCCATCAACTCAAACTCCGATGAGGCGTAATGTGCAAGGCCAAAGCTTAAAACTGCATTAGAAGATAAACTAATCTGTCCTCGAACCTATAGAGTGAAAAAGATGTCACGTAAGCATGGGAAGTGACAAAGATTTTACTGAAGTTGTAACCCTGAGAAAGCAATAGGTCACTTGAGTCTTGACAAGATATACACGACAAGGAAGACAACAAACAATTGCAATCTAGGCCGCAGACGGAAAAATTTCAACACAGAAAAAAAAAATTAAAGATATCTAGTAAATGAGACCCAGAAACATACAAAAATGAGAGAGCTCCTGCACCCTCAGCACCTAACAACAGTATTTGTTTCTATTTTTTCAGTCTCTCTTTTTCCCGTAGTAAGTGTTAACACCTAAATAGAAGTTACATAACACGTTCAACAAAACGCAGGAATTACTCCACAGCCAAAGTACACACAATATTTCAATGTGCATAGCATGTTAGTTGTCAATAACCTGAACCCGACTCCAAAACAAAGGAACAGAAGCCTTTGCACGATTCTGAATATAAACATTTGTCCAAAGACGCTGTTTAGGAAACTCTAGTAGAATTGTGTCAGTACTCGTGGACATGTTGTTATTGCTAACTGTTAGACTCCGAGGAACAGCATCATAGTAAGTTCCTGCAGCCCCTGCATTTTCAGAACACCCCAAACTCCTTCCACCTGTAAAGAATGCAGCTATATTTCATGACTGCAATGTTTAGTCAAATTACCACTTACGAATGAGAATGTAAACAAAGTAGAGCTATAACGCCGTTTACTCTGTTTTGTGCATGCATGATAAAAGGAAGGGTGAGGGTTTGGAGAACCAAGACCCGTGTACCAGTAATAACAACAACAAGTGCAATATAAATGGAAGAGTAATACTAATCATACCATGAACAAAGAACTCTGTGTCATCATGCCTACTGAAAACATCAATGGAAATTCTTCCACCACCTCCTCCAGCAAATCCATTACCACCAGAAGCACTTATATTGCCATTTCCTGTCCTGCTCTTCAAATTAAAATGCCATCAGTAAGAAACAACTCTAGTCCATTTGTACTTGAAAAGCAAATGATAGAAGCCATTTCTGCATAAAAGTTACAGAGTTCAGTTTCATTTTACATCCCTGCTCTTACCCACTATTCCATAACAGCAAGTTATACTCATATACAAGACACATTAAGTACTTAAGATTATATTCAAATTAGGTTGAGTCCTTCAAGATAACAATAATCATTTTGAACACGCATTGATACATATTACCGCAAACCACTCATTGCATTAAATTGAAATCAAACAAGAAAATTTACATTCTAAGAGCCTTGATATAGATGCTTCCACCGGAACCCCCACCGCCCCTTATACCTGCATCACCTCCATGAGCCAACAAATTACAGCTAACCTCAATCGAATTCACGACGTCAAATCCTATTCTCCCACCTCCCTCACCTCCGAAGCTCTCTTCCTTACTCGTAGTCCCTCCTTTACTCCCATAACTCCACGGCTTATCCAAATCCGACCACGAATACGCATCCCCTCCCCAAACATCATCTGGAAGCTTGGTATTATCCTTCACGCAGCTCGCGCCTCTCCCGCCGTGTCCTCCTCCGGCTCCCTGCACTCCCGACGGTGTCCCGCTGGTCTGCGATGGCGGTTCGCCTGCCAAACCAGTCACATTGATGATTGAGCCTTCCTTCAGCGTCACGTTATACGCGCTCACAAAAACGGTTCCTGCTACTATAACCGCCCTCTGCTGTAAAGTGAAGTCGCTACTCATATTGATAAGAACCGAGCAACCTCTAGCAGGACAGCTCAAAACGACACCGGGGAGAACATCCAAGGTGCCGTTTCCTTCTATGTACACATCGTCGGTAAAATTCAAGTTAGTATCGAGCTTACAGACGGTGTCGAGATTTCCGATTCCTAGGAGATCCTCCTCGCAGGACAGCGACGGAGGGTGCGGCGGCGGAGCAGGAGGTGGCGGCGACGGAGGCGTGTAATCGCCATGAAACGAGAATTCATCGGAGTTGAAAATGGAGAAGTCGTCGTTTGGATCAATACTGCTGCTGAAACGAGGGCCAATCGCTATCAAAACGTAGAACATGAAGTTACAGACGAGAGCCAAGGATAAAGCTAAAGAAAGCTTCGCCATTCATTAAGGAAAACGCCAATTCGCTTTCAACGAATCCAGATTTGAAACGATTGTATTTGTGTGCGTATAATTTGAACTGAAAGGGGTAAGTTGAATTTGGAGTGGGTCTGTGCTGTGCATGCGAGCGAGAAAGAGGGAGAGAGAGAGAGAGAGAAAGCGGTGGTTTTTTGGAGTTGAAATGAAATGATGACTACAGATGGTAGAGATGGTAAATAAGAGAAGTTTGAAGCCCTTTTACCAATGAATCTCGGTACTGCCTTAGAGAAAAAGAAAAAAGGAGAGAGAGGGGCTTTTCTACTAACAAAGTTTCTTAATGAACATGCTTTGTATTTGTGTTAAATAACCACCCAACCAACCATCGACATTTAATTATTAAATAATAATTCTCAGATATAATAGAAATACGGAAATCGCAGTCAACGATACCGTTTTAAGGAAAAGTAAGAAAAAGACGTTAAAACGGAAAGCGTGTAGGTTTATGAGGGGAGGGGAAGGGAACGGAACAGACGTGCTGAGAGGAGAAGAGGAGCAGCGAACAGATGGAAGGAAAAGTAGCACGTGTACGGGGCTTACTTAATATTCGTTGCATGTCATTATAATTGACTGCTTGTTGCCTGTATTATATAATAAATAATTATATTTATTGGAGCTATTTAGATCTGGGCCTTATATTGCCAAAACACTGCGTTTAACTCGCAATACTTGCATAGCAAAGTGACAGTTGATATACAGTGCAAGGGCCTAGAGCTTACTTTTGTGCAAACTTCAGGGCCAGAGGTATTGGATAAGCCCATTACAAGGTAAGTCCAATACACCAAATACTTTTATTTTTTAATAAAACGATATTATTTTATTCAGTCGGTCTTGATAATTGAGTATTAAACACGGATCATAGATAATTTGAGTATTAATCTAAATTGAGTTGCTATTCCAAATAGCAAGAGAATCTGTAACTCACCCTGATTAAAAAGATAACTCTTGAAAAGACCAAGTTCACCGCTTAAACCAGTAAAAAGATTAAGACACTGCAAACAATAATATCTTCAAAATTTTGATTACATCATGTATCTATCCATTCTTCGAGTCTTTAAGTGTATGTATTAACCAGGCTCCTTTGGCTGTATCCCCCTAGTCAATATACATTAACCTCATCAATAAAAGAACAACCGGGTGCTGTGGGTTCAATAACTGGATGCTGTGGGTTCAGACTTTCATTTCATGGACCGTAGAGGCCGAACCCCTGACAAGGTTTAACAAACAACAGCCGGATTTGAGACAGAAGGCTCGACTACCACACCAACTAGGGATCCCACAGGCTCGGCCCAAAGCTAACTTGATTTCGATACATCTGTTGAAGTCTATTTACCATAGCCTACTTGGTGCTAAGAAAGTTGCTGTTTGTTGTTTTCGACGATTGGTTAGGCGGAAAGGTACACGGTATACCCAAACCCATCCTCTCCTGCCCTTTTCTTAGGTTAAAAATCAGACAACTGGAGGAAATAGATATAATCAAAGTCTGTGAATAAGGTAATGGGTTGGGTTCCCAATGATTTTGTTTAATCAATGATCATCAAAGTGGGAGGCGGAAGTGATTATTATATGGCGAGGCACTAAGATCTGTCTAATCACACCAACCTTATCAGTTCCAATACTTTTTTAAGAAAAAAAAAGATTTTGGGGTCCCATTTACCACAAGTTTGTTCCCTCCTCCACTCCGCCAGGAGTAAACAAAGAATCGTAGGAACGCGTCAATCAACACACATATATCGGAGGGGACTTAATGTGACAGTCATAGAGTGAGAATTGCACATCACCAGAGAATATTGCACCAAAGCTATAATATTTCATTTCAGTCTGTGTGGAATTCAACGGCGGAGAACATCTTCCACGTCAATTTTCGCCTGCTTTGATCGCTTTTAGTCAATTTCTAATTTCGTCGCCAACGTATGATCTGGGTTGACTATAGTTACAATTTAGAACCCTTTAGTCGAAAGATGGAGTATTTTAGTCTTTTTCATGTAGCATTTGTTTTAGTATAATAGAATGACGAATCAATATATGATTTAGAACGGCAATCGACAGTCTTAAGTCTAGATTTAAATGTTCTCAATGAACCGATTGAATATCGGAAAAGTCTAGGCTTAGGTAACTTAAAATTAAACCCAATTAAAAAATTGTCATCCTAGGCCTAGATTTAAATGTTTTCAATAAACCGATTCAAGAGATAGACTTAGGTCGGTTCGAGATTCAATTATTTTAAGTAAAAACGATATTATTTTATTTAAAATAATTAAGTCTTGAATAGACCTAGGCTTAAGTAGTTCAAACTCGAACCCAATTAAAAATTTGTCATCTTAGGTCTAAATTCAAATGTTTTTAATGAACCAACTCATGAGAGAGACTTAGCCGATTCAAGATTCAATTATTCTAAGTAAGAACGACATCATTTTGTTTAGAAGAATTGAATCTCGGATAAGCATAGGATGAAGTAACCCAAGTTCAAACTCAATTAAAAAAAACATTGTATTATACTTTTAATTTTTGAAAATTTGACAAAATTGACTCATAGGCCGACTAATCATTACCATCTTCATATATGATGTGGAAAATATACTGATTTTATACCATAATGCAATAATTAACAAAAGTATTTAAATTTAAAATAACCTTAGCTTATTT
>JAOTAZ010000008.1:3186228-3198599 GCA_025629785.1 Erythroxylum oxycarpum | reverse complement strand
TAAAATCCCTCTAAAATGACACTTATTATGAATCAGATAGAGTATTTATTCTTATCTTTTTACATAAGCCTATTTAAAGGCTAGCTAATTGATTTAATAAATGTATTGTTTTATTTCTCTTCCTCGATTGAATATGTAATGCTCTCTTTTTATATTTTTTTTAACAATGGTATCAGAACCAGAAACAAGAACTGAAACAGCTGTAAAAGAAGACGTCCTCTGAAAATTTTGTCTAGCCAACTATTCCTCGTTTTGATGGTCATTATGATCATTGGGGCATGTTGATGGAAAACTTCCTAAAATCTGAAGAGTATTGACAAGTTGTTAAGTTCGGTATATCAGAACATGCAGCTAGTGTGACAAAAACATATGGACAAAAGTTAGAATTGGACACACTAAAGTTGAAGGATTTAAAAGCAAAGAACTACCTGTTCTAGGCAATTGATTGATAAATCCTCGAAACTAATCTCAACAGAGATACTTCCAAACAGATATGAAATTCTATGAAAAAGAAATTCCAAGGACCTGCTAGAGCAAAGATGTAGCAGCTTCAAGCCCTTCGTTCAAAGTTTGAAATGCATCAAATAAAATCAAATGAGCCAGTTTCAGATTACTTTTCAAGGACAATAACAATTGCCAATAAAATGCGTGTTTATGGGGATAAGATGGAGGATGTGATGATAGTTGAAAATATTATTCGATCAATGACACCAAAATTTAATTTTGTGGTACGTTCAAAAGAAGAATCAAAGGATATCGATGCACTTTCATTAGACGAACAATAAGGTTCATTGATGGCTCATGAGCAAAAGTTGGTTCAGCAAGACAAAAGGGAGCCAGCTCTAAAAGCATCCATCAACAACAGTACTTCATCTTCAAAGAAAGAAGATAGTGGAAAAGGAAGGGGCCATGGGAATAAAGGTCGTAAAAACTTAGATGATGATCAATGTCATGACTCTTAAAGGAGAAGAAGAGGTCCAGGGGGCAAGAATTCATCCTCTAACAAATTGAAGTCTGTAGATAAGTCACAAGTTGATTGCTACAGTTGTCACAGGTATAGACTTTATCAATCTAAAGTCGTACAAATTTATCTAAAGGACATGGTGCACAATCTAACTTTGCATAATAGGAGGAAGAGATTTCTTTGCGGATGGCTTATGATGCCAAAGAGCCAGTAAATTGAAAATTATGGCAATTAGATACAGGGTGCAACAATCATATGTGTGGAGATCAATTTGTATTCTCATAATTGGATTAATCCTTTCGTGACACAGTGAAGTTTGGTGACAATTCTAGAGTTGCCGTTATGGGAAAAGGAAAGGTATTAATTCAAACTAAGAAAAACTCAATTTATACTATTTTTAATATTATGTTTGTTCTAGATTTGAGATCAAAGTTGCTTAGTGTTGGTCAACTTCAAGAGAAAAGGTATGAAGTTCCTATCAAAGGAGGAGTCTGCAAATTATTTGATGAAAAATTGGGCTTAATTGCCAGGCCAACATGACAAAAAAATTGAAAGTTTCCACTACATCTCAATACTATTCTCGCACAATTATGCTTCAACGTAAAACTAAAAAAAGAGGGATGGTTGTGGCATTTTCGCTATGGACATCTAAGCTTTGGTGGATTAAAGACACTACAGTAGAAAAATATGGTGACAGACCTTCACCAATTCACAATTCCTTCTTAAATATATGAAGAGTGTGTTGTTAGCAAACAATACCGTGATCAATTTCCCAAGGGAAAATCATGGAGAGCGAAACAAGCTTTGGAGTTGGTTCATTCTCATCTTCGCGGTCCAATTAATCCTACTTTTAATGGAGGTAAAAGATATTTAATTACTTTCATTGACGATTTTAGTTGAAAAACTTAGGTCTATTTTTTGCAAGACAAATCTAAAGCTCTTGGAGCCTTTAAAAACTATAAGGCATTTATTGAAAAGGAGGTTGGTTATCCAATAAAAGCTCTTCGTACCGATCGTGGAAGAGAATACAACTCATAAGAATTTGAAAATTTTTGTGAGACCCATGGAATTAAGAAGCAAGTAATAGCAGCTTACTCCCATTAGCAAAACAGGGTTTATGAAATGAGAGATCGTACTATTATTATCGTGGAGCGAAGTCTTTTGATGAGAAGCTATATTCCAAAGAATTTCTGGCCTGAAGCAGTCAACTAAACCATCCATATACGAAACAAAAGTCCTACTTTGGCTGTAAAAAATATGACACCAGAGGAGGCATGGAGTGGACAAAGACTGACAATAGATCACTTCAAAATTTTGGAGTATGTTGCCTACGCCCATATCCCAGATGAGAAGAGAAAGAAATTGGATGCTAAGTGAGAAAATTGTGTTTTTCTTAGTGTTAGTGAACAATCAAAGGCTTATAAACTTTACAACCCTGACACCAGGAAGATTGTAATCAGTCGTGATGTTGTTTTCAATGAAGAAGAAATTTGGCCATGGTCTTAAAGCACAGCCAAACAACAAATTCCAGCAGATTTAGATGGAGATGATGACATAATAACAGACCAGCCCCATCAACAACATATTTCATCATCTGATGATCTTGAAAATAGAGCTTCTATAGCCTCTAAAATTGCACCAGAAATAACAAAATCTAGTGCACAAAATGAAGCAACAAGGTTGGAGGCTAAATGTGTGGGAAAAAGACCAATCTGGATGACACATTATGAGGTAACTGAAATTGGTGAATCTAAATCTTCTCTCACTCACTTTCCTTTGTTCTCAGATTTTGACCCTATAACTTTTCAAAGTGCTGTCAAAGATCCAAAATGGTGTAAGACCATAGATACTGAAATTGCTGCAATTGAAGGGAATAATACTTGGGAATTGACCGAGCTTTTTAAAGACCACAAGACAATCGGAGTAAAGTAGGTGAGCAAGACAAAATTAAAGCAGAATGGAGAAGTTGACAAATACAAGGCACGCTTAGCTATAAAAGGCTATAAGTAGGAGTTTGGTGTGGACTATATAGTGAGGATTTTGCTCTCATCGCACGACATGATACCATTTGTTTGCTAACCGCAACAGTAACTCAAAACTCATGGCTTATCTTTCAGTTGGATGTGAAATCGACCTTTTTATATGGGAACTTGAAAGAACAGGTATTTATCGATCAACTTTTGGGTTATATTAAGAAGGGAAATGAGTAGAAAGTATATAGATTAAAGAAAGCCATCCATGGAATAAAACAAGCTCCACGTGCTCGTATAGTTGCATTAAGGCTTATTTTCTTCAAGAAGGATTTCATAAGTGCCCGTATGAGCACACACTTTTCGTTAAAATAGACAATGGAGGAAAAATGATTATTGTTTGCTTATATGTAGATGATCTTATATTCATCGGAAATGATGATGTCATGTTTGAAAGGTTTAAAAGATCCATGATGGTTGAATTTGAATTGTATGATTTTGGAGAGATTTTGGGTAGGTGTCAGATGAAAGATTGCAGTCCTACAAGTACACCAGTTGAGTTTGGATTGAAGTTAAATAAAGATCATGAAGGGAAGATGGATGACAACACACTCTTTAAGCAAGTAGTAGCTAGTCAAATGTATTTGACTACAACAAAACCTGACATTATGCATTCTATAAGCTTGATTAGTAGATTCATAGAGAATCCAACAGAGAAGCATCTTTTAGCTGCGAAGAGAAATTTTCGGTGTTTACAAAGAACTAAAGATTTCGGGTTGTTTTACAAGAAAGGTACAAGGTCAGAATTGATTGGATTTACTAACAGTGATTGCGCAGGAGATCAAGGTGATAGAAAAAGCATTTCAGGTTATGTCTTTATGCTAGGTTCAGGAGTCGTATCGTGGTCTTCAAAAAAGCAACCAATCTTCACTTTATCAACCACTGAAGCAGAATTTGTTGCTGCAGCTTGATGTGCATGTCAAGCAATTTGATTAAAGAAAATTCTTAAAGAACTGAACTTTAAGTACGAGAAAGCTATTAGAATTTATTGTGACAGCAATTCAATTATAAAACTCTCTCAAAATCCTGTTTTACATGTTAGAAGTAAACATATAGATGTGAAATATCGCTATCTACGAGATCTAAATAAAGGAGTCATTGATCTCATATATTGCTGAGGTGAAGACCAAGCTGCAGACATATTTACTAATGCCCTCAAGTTGCCTTCTTTTGTACAATTGAGAAGGATGCTTGAGGTTTGCTCAATAGAAAGTCCAATTTGAGGCAGGGTTATTTTGTTATTAAATTGAGTGTTTACGCATTAGTCTAACAGAGGGATGTTGAATAAATCTTTCAATTATTTGCACGTTTTATTTGTTTTAGTCTTTAGGTATGTTAGATTTAATCTATATGTGATGCCTATTATTCAATAGTTTGTGAAATACTCCCTCTGATTTATAATAAGTGTTGTTTTAGAGGAATTTAAATTATTCAAAATAAGTGTCGTTTGTGACTTTTTATGCATATTTATAATTGTACTTCTAAAATTACCCTTTAATTTTTCTCACATCTTAATTACACAGATTATATTTTCAAGGTATTTTAACATGTAATTAATAAGGGTATATCAGATATTTTATTAACTTTCTGAATAAACGTGTATTCTTTTAAAACGGTTCTTATTAGGAATCGGAAGGAGTAGTTCCTATTTTTTGTTCTTGTATGTTTTATGTAAGCCTATTTAAAGGCTAGCTGATTGATTAAATAAATGTACTGGCTTTATTATCTTTTTTCTGTTGAATATTATCAGCTCTATCGTGTATCTAATTCTACTCTCTCTTTTTATTTTTCTCAGAAACACAGTCTAATATTGATAATAAACCGTCTTCCTTTGTTGGTTAGCCCCATCTAGTGATACACACTACTGTTAGTAGAAAGACTTACTAAACTACGAACCTGGTAACGGAACCTTTTTCAGTCCCTACTTCCACATTTTGGGGATCAGTGTGGAAATTATAAGCAGTTTTGAACCCCTGAAAGTTCATCACTTGCCTTGCCAACTTTGTCAATCAGAATATGGACAAATCATGAATCTTTGAAATTTCGGACACCATCAGCGAAGGTTTTGTGAAAGAGAGAGACAGGAATTGCAGGAATTTAGGAACAAGAAGATAAAATAATATAGTTAGTAGTAGGAGAAGATTGATGAATTAGATAGGGGTTTTGGACAATTCCGACAATAGTATATATCGAAGACTGGTTCAGTGCCTGTAATTTATGGTAAGGTGTAATCCTTACCAAAGATCCTCCAGACAATAATAACCTGTTAAAGATGTAATAAAGTAATGAGCTCTTTAAACGTACGGTAAGATTTTCATGTTACTTGCTGGACAAGCAACACGATGAATTTAACTCTCGTTACCGGTTTAAAATTTTTATTTAGAGTCTCCCAAACAAAGTCGCAATGACCCATAATTTTATCAACTGTAAGAAATATCTTTTCCCTAGTCGGTTAAGATGTGTCATTTGACCATTTACCAACTCCACGGTCTTCAAATGAAAACGTAAAGACTAATGATATTTTGTAAGAAAAACGACAAATAGTGTGAATTAACTTTTCATCTTCATCTTGCGGATCTTAGGCAGACGGTAACGAGAATACCTATGACTCCATAATTTAAGCAGACAGCCCCGTGATTATCATCCTATCATTATCAATACCAACTTGCCACGTGGAAACCGTATCTAGATTACCCATGATGTGCAACGCTTTTGTTCCACTTTCAAACCTGCTATGTAACCAACCCGTTAGTCGAGTTTCTCCATTATATTAACCGCACTGGAGATATATCTCAATTCTCATTCCAACAGAGAATTAACCTAACCAGGGTTAATATTTGACCCAACCAGAGTTATTCCCCCACAGCCCACTCCTTTAGAGCAGTTTATATACAAACCAAACCTTGCCGGTGATTTGCATACACATACCTAATAATATAAGCCCGCCTTATAAACTCCTGAGAAAAAGATGATGCTCGGCGAACGACATCGACCAAATCCGACGGTTCATGTACCGCCGTGGACACTTGTCGACGATTCCAGTCCCGAGTTCTACGCTTCCAACTCCGGCAATGTCTCCGCCGTGTCTGACTACAGTCCCTATTATCTCCAAGAAGCTTTGGCTGCTCTGCAGTGCTATCTCCCATCGAACGACACGGAGCTGGACTCTGAGTCCGAGGTTTCTGTTCTGGAGCCTGACTCTCCTGTGGACTCGTACTCATGCGATCAGTTCCGCATGTTCGAGTTCAAGGTGAGGCGGTGCGCACGTGGCAGGTCACACGATTGGACCGAGTGTCCCTACGCTCACCCGGGTGAAAAGGCCCGACGGCGAGACCCGAGGAAATATCATTATTCGGGTACGGCCTGCCCTGAGTTTCGAGAAGGGAACTGTAGGAAAGGGGACGCGTGTGAGTTTGCCCACGGTGTGTTCGAGTGCTGGTTGCATCCGGCGAGATACCGGACTCAGCCGTGTAAGGACGGACAGAACTGCCGGAGGAGGGTGTGTTTCTTCGCTCACACACCGGAGCAACTTAGGGTTTTGCCTCAACAGAGTCCGAAAAGTCTCAACTCGCCAGAGTCCTATGACGGATCGCCCCTGAGGCAAGCTATTGAGGCATCGTGTGCCAAGTCGCTGTCGTTCTTGTCCTCTCCGCTGTCGATTTCACCACCGACTACTCCGTCCGGCGATTCACCCCCGATGTCACCAATGACTCAGACGCTTAGTCGGTCACTTGGGTCGACTTCGATCAACGAAATGGTGGCTTCCTTGAGAAACTTGCAGCTAGGTAAGGTCAAATCTTTTCCGCCTTCATGGAATATGCAGGTTGGTCGATCCGTTGGCTCACCAAGGGGATCAATGCTTCGACCAGGATTCAGTAGTGTGCCGACAACTCCGACCCGTGTAACAACCCGATCTGGACCTGCCTATGCTGATTTCTGGGATAAAGCTTGTGAGGAAGAGCCTGCAATGGAGCGGGTTGAGTCTGGTCGGGACCTGCGTGCGAAGATGTTCGAGAAGCTGAGTAAGGAGAATTCTCTTGGTCGGACCGATCCGAGTCAGACCCGATGCACCAGTACCCCTGACGTGGAATGGGTCTCGGATCTAGTGCAGTGAACCAGTGACAGTATGAATCCGCGAGGTTTACAAAAGAAATTGTTTAAAATGATTGCTTCCGTTAAATCTTATTTTTGAGTTCGTTTTGGGCCTCTCGTTTTTAACCTGTGTATATAATCTCTGAAACTGAGAGAGGGGAACGAGGACATGCTTAACGTAAGATTTCTGATGATAATATATGTGTACATGTTTCAAGACAAAAATATGAATAGCAAATATTAAGGTTGTTAGTATGGGGTGAAGATGACTCTGTTTTGGGGAACTCGGTAAGTTGATTCAACTCTGGAAGAAATTGGACATAACTTTTGTTGTAGGTACCTGGGCAGACTGGATTTCTGTTCCCTATATTCATGTACTTCTGTCGATTCATGTTGTTTTATTTTCTTGTTAATATATGTAATTCGGTGATCTTTTGATATTGTAAGAGAACTTCTATGTAATGGTTTCTCGTATTAATGCAGTGTATATCTCTTCATTCTACTACTCTAATCTTTTCTAGAGGTATCTTTATCAGGACCACAGATAAGATCATCTTTATTTGTTTCTGATACTACCCAATAAGTGTATCAGATCTTGTCAAGGGAAGACTTATAGCGGTCAAAGTGTCCGCATTAAAGGGTACAGAAAGCTGAGTCCGCAGAAGCTTTTGTGAAATATGTATGTAAAGAACTATGGGAGGGAAGAATGGCCGGTTTCTAACATTACTTTGGGACTAATCCAACCCCCCCCTTCATGAGCTCCTTACAAAAAGTAATTTGTTGAACGTGTTTCGTGACTTATACTAGCTGTGATTAAATTTCCATCGTTCGATTCGCGGTTCAAATTTTTGTGGCGTTCAACTTCACAAGCTAAAGCTAAAAGCCATACGAGACATAATCCTGATTGGGATAGCCCTGCTAGCTGATGTTGAACTACTGATGGGGATTGCTGAAATTATTATTAGTTTAGGTGGGGTTAGTTGGGGGTATTTGTCTTGGATAGGGATATATATATATAATATCTTGTAAGTTAAAGGAAAGCATTCTCATGAAAATTTCGCTTGCCAGAAAAATCCAACCTGATCAAAATACTTTGGTTTCGAGGTTTAAGATACATTGTAAGCTTCTGGAAAATGTCATTCGATATGCATACATTCCATAAAAATAAAATAATAGATCTTCCATTAATATAAAATGGTCCCCAGTTCTTGAAATTTTCCACGGAAATGTCCATAAAATGTTCAGTGTCCTTTATATTTCCATGGTGGAGGTACGCCAGACCCGGCAATTTAAAGCGACGTCCCTCTTTCAACCAACAGGACTGTTGAAGTTGTAGCAGGACATGTGGCTTGTCCAATTTCTTTGGATCATCGGAGCATAGTCGGACCATACTTACCCATAAAGGAAGAAAAAGTAAATCAAAAACATTTATTTGTTTTCCGGATCTCAATGTTTGTTCAGCGTATGAGCTCTTCTACCCACTGTACTCTGATTGTTCTTGATGATCAATCATCGACATGATTGTTGATGGATGCTTTTGCAGTCATGAACATGATAGACTATCGTCCCAGATAATGTTAAGAATAGCACTGTTTTTGTCTTTGTCAAAGATAAAAAAAGTTAAAAGAGGGGGTCCAGCCTTATTCTATGCATGCTCTGTTCAAGATCTTTGTGGAGGAGATCCTGTTGAAATTAGCTAATGATCAAAGCTTGAGGTCTTAATCCTTGTTTTTATAATTCTATTAGAGAGATTTTGCAACGGAGATAAAGATGGTCCGTGCATTAGAATTGAAACCAAGATATGTAGCACATATTTGTCAAATGGTAGGAGCGTGATGTAGTGCGACTTCCCGGCAGATTGAGATCACCGTCAACTTAAGTTACTGAAGCCATGCCCTGAATTCGTCATCAGGTCGCTATCATCATATCATATTTGGCTAATGGGTTACAATGGCCAACCTTTTAGTTGGGGAACTTATCCCACGGTTTAAGGTAGAGTGTTTTGTCCCAAAACATGTGGCCTTTTCACTTTTTAACTTGGAAAAAAGCACACAACAAGAAGCATAGCCGACGAAGTAGTTGGAGTTCCACATTCTCACATCATATAATGTTGACATCTTATCTGTTAAGCTAAGGATTTGGTGATAGTTATCAAAATCGATCGTATTAAACCCGACCTTTTACAAGACCCGGCACCCATTTAATCATCAGAATATGTTTTCGTCAATCTCCATTATTTGGTTGTTCAACTGAAGCTTCAAGGACTATAAGGTTAGCAACAGTTCTAAAACAAAAAGATGGGTCCACCCGTAATGTTCCTTGTTATAATTTTAAGTAATTCAAAGGTCTCTCCTCGGAAGTCGGAACTCCTTTTGGGATTCAAAAACACATGTAGATTTTGATTGTCCCTGTGAAATTGTCGATGCATATTCGACAACAGCTTGTTTCGAAAAAGGGTATTGGATTCGTTACCAATGTTGTGGACGAGGACGAGGACAGTGACATCGAGGATTGACTTAATGGATTAGAACTCGAAACACTGTTCAGACCGCTCATGGTTTCCGATCACTTGCTGCTGGCGTTTGTAATCACTGAAGTCCCATCCCCTTCCTCGTCGTCGTCTTCCGACAACTCTCTCTGTAATTTCTCTAGCTGATTTATCATCTTATTCTGTGTGTTCTGTCCAATAATACTGTTTCTCCTACCATGTTCTGGTTTCGGATCGGAAAGCCTGGTCTTGGGAGTGAATGCTCGGTTGAAACCCAAGACTTAAAGATTGGGGTCTGAGTTGTTGAAGAGGCGGAAAATTGTTGAGACGTGTTAGCCGAGAACTCGAAGGGCCACAAGACATTGTACAGATTGGAGAATTATGCTGATACAACATGGGTTCATTGACCCGAGAAGAAGCCCATTCAGTGCCGAATTAAGGCTTGGATCTGTTTCTATCGGCCCCCGCGATATGCATGGGGAATTGGGCTTTGTAAGTGAAAGCAACGGAAACTCTAAGAGGCTTGATAATGGATTGGGCTTATCTTTGTTCAACTCAAAGATAAAGTGTGGCGCGTATTCAGATAAAATGTGGCGAGTATGCTGATATGTAAATGAGTTTGCTCTAAATAGAATAGCAATGGGTTGATTGCATGATTCTAAATTTAGGTATTTTTAATGATTCGATTTATAAGTTAGGACCTAAAATTTAATTATTTTAAGTAAAACATTGTTTTATTTAAAATAATTTGGTCCTAGACAAGTTTGAGCGTCGACGACCAAAATCTGAACCTAATTAAAAAAAAAATATTGTTTATACTTTTAACTTAAGAAAATTATTTTAAAAAAATTGGTAGAAATGACCCATTGTAATCCCTATTTCTAAAGAGATTTTTGTCAACTTAATAATTTACTGCATATTCTATTATTGATTTGAAATTAAAGACAATTTAATAAATAGGTTGCTCTTGAAAATTTTCATAAAATACAATTTTTTAGAATATTGCAATATACAAAATTTTAGCAAAAATAATGAAATGATGGAATTGGTTCAGCCTGATTCTGTTGGGGTTGAACGTTGTTATTAGGATCCATAATCTGTGCTCAGTGGTAAGAGGCGTGCGTCTCAACGCAACAAAACCCTTTGGTCAGGAGTTCAAGTCACAACTCCACCCTGACAGACCAAAGGGACAATTCCTTATGGAGGTGAGGTAACTAGGCCAGAATGTGGGTATCGGCCATCACAACCGCTGACGAGGCGGGAGGTTTCCCCCAAACCAGGAATATTAGTGTTTTATTCTTATAAATGTATAATTAAACCTTTAATGATTAGTCACCAATAAATTAATGTTTAATTATTAATATTTTTTAAATCATAATATAGTGATAAAATTATAATTAATATTTTTTAGAATATATTTACACTATAAAAATGTATTTAATGTTACAATATTAAGGATTTATCTATTAAATTTTGAATATTTAAAAAGTTATTAGTACTTTTTATATTTATCATTGAAATTGTTACATTTATCCTCAAAATTTATGAGGACTTGATTGCCTTCCTCGAATTTGAAAGAAGGAATAGCTATTAAGTGACGTGAATGGATATGCTTGCTAAGTAAGTCCGACGTATCATTTGAAAGTTCGATTAAGAACTCAATTTGCATAATCTTGTGACCTTCCATGTTTTTTCATCTTATTGTTTGAGATGTTTCCGAGCAAGTAATCAGTCAAAGACATCATTTAGCTTTAATGCATTCCGTTTCCTTAAAAATCGTAATATGATGTTCGAAGAATTGATGAAGCAGCAGGAAGTAGGAAGAGTCTTTGGTACAAATTTCAACAGACGCGGAAGAATCACGTGTGGGTTAAAGTTGATGTTTCTACTGGTGACGCATGCCATACGACTTATTATAAATTGGTCACGTTAAAAGAGTGGTCGAGTCGGTGGAATAAGAAGTACAATGTTAAAAGGTCTCGGCTCTCGGGTCTAAATCTTTTTATTTGCGTTCTCTTAATTGAACATATCGTATAAGAGTTATCTAATATGAAGTATTTAGTTGACGTAATTTATAATATCTAAATGATAACAACATGGGTTGTTTTTAACATTTTACGGGATAAAGTAAATAAAGAATTTTTACAAAAATTAAAAGTGAGTTCTATCTTATCTTATTTCATTTTTCGGAGACATTCCACTTTCATATGTTGAAAATTCGTAAAGTTGAAATCATTAATTTAGGGAGGGGAATATCGATTCCTTCCTCTCTTTTCTACAAGGTACTTGTTACGAAACTACAATGCATTGTCCATCCAAGTGGCTCCAGGACCTGAAGGTCTAAAGGTTAGAAAACGCGTTTAAAACTACTTACCGTAGATGTGTGGTGGGAGCACAGCTCCTTCACACTTGCTTACGTGATGGTGTATGTTCGGGAAAAATCTGCCATGCCCTACTTTGAACATTAGCGTTGACTGGTCACTCTTTCGTACCAGGTATCTAGAAACGAACGAAGTGTATTGAGTATTGAGCAAGGTTTCAAATCGTCTGACATCTAGCATATTGTTTATTACTTAAGTGACCAACTAAGTAAGAACGCGTTATTTGGTCATCATACATAATAGAAAAACGTCTTGTAATCATGATAATTGTTATTTGAAATTAATTATATAACTATCATATAGTAATAATTACTTCTTCCGATTTATAATAAGTGTTGTTTTAGAGAGATTTTAATTATTCAAAATAAGTGTCGTTTGTGACTTTTTATGCATATTTATAATTTTACTTCCAAAAT
>JAOTAZ010000008.1:3011646-3026972 GCA_025629785.1 Erythroxylum oxycarpum | reverse complement strand
AGCTAATTTTACCAAACATCTTTAACAAACAGCTAATACAATCCGCTGGTCAAATCAGCTGATAGAATCAGCTATCAACTAACAGCTAATAGAATCAGCTATCAGCTGATTGCCAAACAGGGCCAACATCTTTCCATTCAAGATTCTCGAAAAGAAACTTTACAGGTTCCAATTGATGATCCATTTCAAGATATTTCTTCACCAAGAATTATAAAAAAGAATCAAGATAATACAGAGAATTTAGGGAATACAAGGCAGAATCAGCCATAGCTTAGCTGCTATTGAAGGATGAACCATATAATGTACTTTCTCCAATGGTGACAATCCAGAAAACCTTAAATTACTTCGAAGAAAAGCAACTTAGCCAGCTATAACATCTACATCTAGTTTCGTTTATTATTTCTGATGTTCTTATCAACAGTATGTGCTTTGAAGGAAAGCAAACTGAAGAGGAGAGTAGAGACTGGTAATAATTGACACAAGAAAGCAAACTTTTTTAGGACATTCCAACAAACATCGATGTGGACAACATAAATGAGGAGTCTTTCGCTACTCGGTGGAAAAACAAATGTGGAAAACAAAAAGGGAAGGTGTTAAAAACATGAAACAAGGACAATCGTAATTGTACAAGTAGCGGTAGCTATTTTTTCAGATAGAAAGTTTAAGCTCTGTTACTTCTATACCTGAGATATTTAGACAAATGTACACTGCAGTGGAAGGTGACAGCCTCCCTCTGCTGAAAATAATAAAGTGATAATCATATGGGCAATCATCTGGTTGCTTGAATCTAAAATACTACATTCTAGATTACACATTTGAATCTGCAGCTCATAAAATCAGAAAAAGCTGGAGCCAAATGATAATGCAAGCTCTCAAGATCAATCCAAAACTGGTTACCTTCATTCCTGCAAAACTTTATAAACCCTTAAGCCACAACTATTCACCAAGAACATAACATCAACCTCGAATAACCGACCAATCTGCATGTTCATCATTTGGCAGCTGAGACCATTATGGACATGTAACAAAAATTTACTGAGTAGAAGGCAAAAGAATGGAGGAGGAAAATGCTAAAGAACCATTATTGGGAGCACCCTGAATCTTAAGAATTGAAGTAACTATATTATATATCTGGACATTCTCAAAAGAAGGTACCTTCCTACCCCTGGCAAATTGAGGGCCATGGCCAATGAATATTGTCCTCATTGAAAAAACAGCATTGTCATAGCCATGTGATCCTCCACACTCTTGTGGCTTTGTTCGCTTTTGTTCCACCTTAAATCCCTCTTCGATCAGCCCTATTATCGGTGGAATCCTATCACTCTCAACGTAATGAAGTCTACTAGGCAGCTCCTCCTTAACATAAACTCGCAAATAATTACCGTTTTCAACTTTTCCAGACCTTAATCCTTCATTCATCTTTGAAACAACATCAGAAGGAACAATACCAGGAGGTGGCTGAATGGCAAGCACTGGACTGTAAGATTGCACCCATTCAGCTGGAACTCCTATCCAAGATGCCAAATCATCAATAAAGATCAGTTTTCTATCACAAGTACCCACCATGCCATGATCACCCACCATTATAATATTAACATCCTCAAAAACCCCTCTATTCTCTAGCCCACTAATCAATCTCCCAATCATCCTATCAATTGCAGAAACTGCTTCTGTTATCTGGGGATCATCAGATCCCACCTTGTGACCCTGATGATCAGGATCCTCAAAATACAGAGTCAAAAACACTGGAATTTCATCAGTAGGCAAATCAAAATAGCTCAAAACCTTATCAACCCTTTCCTCAAATGGAACAGATCCATTGTAATGCATACAGAAATCTTTAGGACAATCCCAAGAACCTTTGTGCACCTCAGACCCAGGCCAAAAGTAGGTAGCAGCTTTCAACCCGTGATTAGCCACAGTCTCCCAGAGTGGCTCACCAAGCCACCATTTTGCCTCGTGGCTTTGCATGTTGAAGACCTCACCAATGTGAGGATCGATAAAGTAGTTGTTCACAATGCCATGATAAGCAGGATAAAGTCCAGTAACAATAGAGTAATGATTAGGGAAAGTAAGTGTAGGAAATACCGGAATTAAACCCGTTTCGGCCTCAGTTCCATTAGCGACCAACCTGTGAATATTAGGTGTAGGTGTCTTAAATTGGTAACCAAATCGAAACCCGTCAGAAGAAATCAAGAGAACAACCGGGTGGCTAAGTTTAGTCAACGGACGAGCAGTCTTGTCAACGGAAGAAGATTGCTCTGGCAACTTACACGAAGAAGAAGAAGAAGAAGAGAAAAAGAGAAAAGCGAAGGCGAAAGCAGCAGATAGAGCAACGCAAGTGACGACAAGCATGGCGATAAAAAGTATCATACTGGTGGCTCTCTGCTGACGATTGAGCGAGTCACACAAGTCAGTGTCGAAGGAAAGAAGAGTCGTAGAAGGGTTTGGCGGTTCTTGTTCTTCCGTGGGCAATGGCGTGGGTTTCGTGGAGGTCAAGGCAGAATCAGAACCCATGATCGATCTTTTGCAGTGCTTGAAGTTCTGAACCTCTTCTCTAGGTTGGTTCTCGTTAAAAATCAGTAGAACAGAATCATAGCAATTTGTGGGTCTCGACTCTAGACAAAGAGAATAAGTTGTTTGAAGTACGTTTTCAAGGTGGTGGTAGTAGCAATAGTTGTTGAGGGTGTGTGTTGTTGGAATGTCGCCGAACATGTCAAACGTAAGATTTACGTACGCTGTGATCCGGTCCCACCCAGGAATTGATTCAAAAATGGAAAATTTTTAGACTTTGGGAGTCAAAGACTTCGGCTTTCCTTTTGTAACGACACAGCTTAGAAAAAGGCCACTAGTTCCAACTTCCAAGTGGGTTTTGGACGGGAAACAGAATGGCGTACCTGAGCATGGGAGAGGCTCACCGTCGAATCACGGACTATTTAGACCGGTTCTCCGACGCCATTTTCTCGCAAGACGTAGCTTCTCTCAAACAACTACTCTCGATCTCCTCCAACTCCGCCTCTCTCCTCTCTCTCGCTCACGCTCTCGACGTCTTCCAGGTTGCTTTGCTTCACCCAAACCCTTCCAGTGGTAAATTGGATGATAAGTCATTGAAAAATTCAAATTTTTTTTTTACAGGATGGTAATAGATTGCTAAAACAATCGGACAAGTATTCCCAATTTGGCGAGATCATTGCTCCTCTTTTTCGTTCTTATCAAAGTTATCGAATTGGGAATTTGGTCGATTGTTATCACGCTTTCGAAAAAGCTGCCAAGTTTGTTTCTTTAGTTCTCCCTTTGTAAAAGAACATCCCTTTCTGTATTTGGAATGTTAAGTATTGTCAATCTCTATCGCAGTGCTTTCGTTCAGGAGTTTCGAAATTGGGAATCAGCTTGGGCTTTGGAGGCATTGTACCTCATTGTCTATGAAATTAGGGTTCTTGCGGAGAGGGTATGACTGAAAGATTTGAGTAGATTATTGTGTTGTAGTGGTGTGGATGTTCAGTTTTTTTATTATGAATCCATCTATGAACAATGCTGTAGGCTGACAGAGATTTGGCTTCAAATGGGAAATCTCCAGAAAAATTGAAAGGAGCTGGTTCCTTCCTTATGAAAGTGTTTGGTGTTCTTGCTGTAAGTTCACAATATCTTATGGTTATGTTATTTAGAGTCTTCAGATATTGAGTGGATTATCTAGTGCTTTGCTACCTATTTAATGCTTCTTATAAAATTTATAGGGGAAGGGTCCAAAACGAGTGGGAGCATTATATGTAACTTGTCAGTTGTTCAAAATCTACTTCAAGGTGAGCTTTTGCTTCCTCTTTCTTCAGTTGTTTTTCTAGTCTTTCTTGAGAGTTGGAATAGATTACTGAAAATCAGCTGAGGCTCACCAAGCTAGGACTAGAGCAAATGTAATCTGGTTTTGATATAGCAGGTAAAGGTATTCATATGAGAAAGCTCTTATTGCCTAAGGTGTTGTGCTTAATGTTTTGCAGCTTGGTACTGTTCACCTTTGTCGAAGTGTTATAAGAAGTATAGAAACAGCTCGAATTTTTGACTTTGAGGAATTCCCAAAGAGAGATAAGGTCAGAACTGTGACCTGTAACAAAGAAATCTGTCACTTTTCTTTGGATGGAACTTCATAACTTGGTAGAAACTACACTTGGAATAGCATCTGATTCATACTCTTTGCTATTGTAGGTTACATACATGTATTATACTGGCCGTTTGGAAGTTTTCAATGAAAATTTCCTTGCTGTAAGTACTCATTGTTTCATGTTCAACTTTGTCACCCAACCTGCATTTCACATTCAAAATTGTGTGTTAAGCCTTGCATTTTTCACTATGAATTGGAGATTAGATCTTCTGTGCCAGACTGCCAGGTATTTAACATATACACGGTGCTCAATTCTTGCTCATAATTGGATCTTAAAAATACTTTGAGTTGATACCATTGTGTCAGCTTATATGGTACTGCTGCATTTTATTATACCAGATGTCACATCTGAGTTTTACTACAAGTTATTGTATTTAATCAGGATATCTAGGCTTGAGAAGCTCATTTTATGGAGCTTCCTTAATGATTAATTCTTTATTGGATTCTTTTCTTTGACATGACAGGCTGATCAAAAATTATCGTATGCCTTCACACACTGTAACCCCCAACGTGAAGCAAATTTGAGGTTAGAATAAACCATGCGTGAATATACCTTGCATCTGTTTGATAATGAATTGTGGATAGATTCTTGATATACAGCCGGTTGCCTCAACTAATAGTTTGAACAAAGTCTTCTCATATCAGCTTTTGTTGTAGTTGCTTGAACTGTATCTTATGGAGCCATTACATAATGCATGTCAATATAATTTCATAACAACAACATCAATTTCATGCACGAACAATCTCTATTTGTTCATGCTGAAAGGGTTAAAGTTGAGTTTTAGTTATTGTAAAGAAGAGTAATGCGTTTAGTCAGGAAAAGAAAGTGGATCTAATACTTCATAGTGGGTTTGATAGTACTTATACTTCATAGCATAATGGGAAACTCACACAACCATGGAACCCAAAAATTTATTTTATGAGGGAATATGATGCTGCTGAATATTCAAGTTGCAGCTCTTTTCCGTTGTATTTATATCTCTAGTCATGTAGCAGTTTCTGACTATTTTCTTTACTTTTGTTTTGACTTCAGGATGATACTAAAGTATTTGATACCTGTGAAGCTTTCAATAGGTATTCTACCCAACAATTGGCTCCTAGAGAAGTATAACTTGGTTGAGGTACGTCTGCCACTTGAGCATAAATTTATGTTCTTTCAGTTTTACATAAAGGTGGAAACAGAATTTTGGTTCATGTAAAACGGACAGTGCAAATAATTTAGCTTTTATGATTTCCCACTTTAAAGTGGAATTATATATTCCTGCGGAAACCATTTTTAGTGACATAGTAAGTAGTCATTTTCCTTGACAGTACAGTAATGTTGTGCAAGCTCTCAAAAGGGGTGATCTTCAACTTCTTCGGTTTGCTCTCCAAGAACATGAAGATCGGTATGTTTGCTTTTGACAAGATCTAATGAGATTGATAAGAGATTTGAACTGATTTCGGAAGTTGTTTTTGTTTCTTCAAGTTTCTTAAGATCAGGAGTGTATCTCGTCCTAGAGAGACTAGAGCTTCAAGTTTACCAAAGATTGCTTAAGAAAATGTAAGTTCCATTCCATGATTTTGGACACGCTCATACCTTCTTGATCTTAATGTGTCTGAAAACCTTCTCATAGCAGTCCTGATGACTGTGATGCAGTTATATTATCCAAAAGCAGAAGGATCCTAGCAAAGCTCACCAGATGAAGTTAGAAGTAATCGTGAAAGCGTTGAAATGGCTTGATATGAACATGGATTTGGACGAGGCAATAATCTTCATTCTTGTGCATCTTTAAGCTATTTTTGCAGGTTCCTTTTCCTCTAAACAGCTGTTTAATCTAGTATTCAATCTAATTGAAATATCTGCTGCATATGTAGGTGGAATGCATAGTGGCTATACTCATACACAAGAATCTTGTTAAGGGGTACTTTGCTCACAAAAGCAAGGTGGTCGTATTGAGCAAGCAAGATCCTTTCCCCAAGTTAAATGGAAAGCCCGTCAATTCCTAGATGTTGGACTGGTTTTGCAGCAAGTTGCACCTAGTTGAAGACGACTTTATTGTACTGGCCTTTTCTGTGTTAACATATACTTTGTGTTCATGTAAAGGCTCCCAACCTTGTAATGGCCTTTCCTCTTAAATCATTCAATTCTCATGTTTATTAGTATGCCACTCATCATTTGCATTTCATTTCATAGTTTTTACTATATAGGCAGTTCCTGTCGGCATTCTAGTGGGAGTAAACTGGTTTCAAATTCCAAAAATAAAGCACTCCTGTAACTACAATACAAAAATACTTTGAGCTCGTGAAGGTTAATAACAACGAGGTGATATTGTGCACTCAGTCTGTTATACGGAAGGTTTTTACTAAGACAAGCCGAAGGGTGACTGTAAGAGAGTGATGCATATCGAACCAGTCTGTTACGCAGAAAGTTTTACTAAGACTAGCCGAACGGTGACTGTAAGAGAGTGATAATGATTGCAAAATTTCGCTTACATAATATATCATTACGTTTGGACAAAAATTGCCCTGTTTTATAACGAAACCAAGGAAAAGAAAAGGAACAAAACTTCCAAGGGTCTATATCCTGTTGATGTAGTTATGCCTCAGCATCACTCATCACCAAACTCAACCCCAGACATAGGCACCTCAGCAGATATTGGGTTTTTATCAACAGCTTCCATGTCCATGGCGGAACCCTTACCGACATAATCGACTTTAAAGTCATAGTCATCATCCATTACGTCCACTTTAGCTGCTTTCTTCATCCGTTTCTTCTCTGCTCGTTTCATCTTTGGATTGAGTATACCCTCGGCTGAATATAACTTTTCATTTTGCCTGTCATTTGCATTTCTAGCCTTAGTTTTGCTCTCATCTTCTTCTTCAGATCTCATGTGCTGGTCCTCAACATCATTTTCCATGCCTTCGGAGGTATTATCACACTGACTTGATGGTTGGGTTTCTAGATCACCCTGGTATTGCGAAATATAACAAATTAGACCAGAACACAACATGGGTAGGTGACTAGTAAACAGAGTCATTAGAGTTTTTATAAATATTTGAAATAACTTCTGACATCAACTGTACAGCTTTTCCAGAAATGAAATGCCTCAATGAGAAGGAACTGTCCCCTAATTATGCAACATATCAAATATCAACCAAAAGTGGCCTAGACAATATAAAATGACCCAATAAATCTTTTGTTTAGATTGTTTCCCAGTAATGCAAGATGAATTCAATATTTGAAATTCATCATTAGAACTTGTCAAGACTTAGGATAAAGCAAATGTGTACATTATGGCAACTCTATCCTTTTCACATAAAGCACATAAAAAAACTAAAATGTTTTATTTGGTTGCATAATTAAAAGAGACCTCAATCATCAAGTAACAATCTATGGACACCAAGATATTTTTGCCAACATAATCTGATTATTGGATAACCAAATGAAAAGTCAATCCACAAAGGCATGTAGTATGGATATCAATGGAACTACTTGCATGAAAATTTCAAGTACTACACTAGATCATCCAATAGTACAAAATGATGGATTGGCTCTAATAAATGGTAGGAAAAATCACCAACCTCCATCATACTTTCATCAAATTGGAGAGGACCACTTGTAGGCACTTCAACAGGATTAAAGTCATTGACAGACTTCAGGCTTCCAATAAATGACGATTCACTGTTGTAAACTTCATCAATATTAAATTCCTTGTCAAACTCTGATACAATTTTTGCCTCGGACGGTTTCTCTTGATTTCTACTTGGAGGCATAGTGTAATATGGGATCTTGCCTGAAAATGTCGATTAAATGATTTAGCTTTTAGAAAGAAAGAAAGAAAGTGTATCAAATGAGTAATTCCTAACCTAAATCATTTTGTTCTTTATATAACAGTTTCAAGGTATGTATAACCCCCTTTTAACCTAATTTAAAGCCCACAAAAAATAAACACCATTGGTACCACAATAATTGAGGGCATGATTCGTATCAAAGATTGTATGGGCAAATTTTTGTGTGAAAAGAATAAATGAAGAATTTTACCCTCATTCCAGTCGTGTAGAACAACTCTAGCTGCAGCTTCAACATCAACAACACCACCTTTTTTTAGTCTACCCCTGACTGTTGCCACTTTTTGTAAAAAGTCATCAACTGAATCAAATTGTGGAATCTTGTACAGTGTGACCAATTGTTTGTCAGGGCAAAGTTTGAGAATTTCCTTCACTGTTGTCCATACAAATGAGATCATATCAATAAAGTAACAACATTTCATGACTAGATTTCATTACAAATATTTCCCCAGATGAGAAACATGTCAACCAAGAATCCAGAGTTGAGAGGAAAAAAAAATGAAAGTAGAATTCTAGCTGAATTAAGTTCTACAGTATCATGCCAGTAGTTTCCTTCTTTACTATTATAAATTGTTCGTGTCCAAGAAGACATTTATAGACTTCATCTAAGTATAAGGTCCCTTCCAATAGATGCAAATTTTACAATTTCTTACTAACAACAACATCAACCAAAAAGATTTCTGAAATCATTACTTTACAATTCTGAAATGTAAAAAAAGCCTGGGGTTAGCTTACTAACTAGATGAACATTTTAAGCTAGTTCTCCCTTGCTTAGTCCTCTAGACATGCGAACTAATGGATGATCTAGACGAAAGGGAAAGGAAAGATGGTTCAATTACCAGGAGTGATTGGATCATCCAACTTCTCAATCCTTTTGCAGTTTCGAAGGGCTATAGATGCATTGTTCTCCTTAGATTTGAGCATTACGACACCTGGACAATCCAACAACTTTACATTTTTGTCTAACTGAACTTCTTGCATTGCTCTTGTTAATCCTGGAGTAGCACCAACATTGGCAACACGGGACCTCTTCAAGCTGTTGATTAGACTGCTTTTACCAACATTAGGCAACCCAATAATGCCAACAGTAATAGACTTCTTTATCTGTAAAATAACAAGATATTGAGCAAAGTGTCACTGCGTGCTACACAAACTTCATGCAGTTGTACGATAATCTTATCTCAGGCACCTGTCCAGCTTAGAATACAATTTGCTCACAATCCTTAGATACCAATATATGAGAAAAGGGAAAGCTTATACACCTCATGACTTCTTGAGTAGTTTTTCAACAATTTAATAAGAGTTTCAGCTCCAAGACAATCACTTGTCTGCAGAAGATTGCTAGGCTTTGCAGACTTAGAGGAAGATTTCCAGCCTAAGTTTGATCTCTGCTCTTGGGTACTGCACTTAAAGGCAACCGCAGGTAATTCTTCTCTAAGATAATTTAGCCATTTTTCAACAGCTTCACGGGGTACAAGATCTGTGGGATGGCAAACACAACCAAACTATAGAGTTATATAGATAACAGCAAGAATACAAAATACATCTCCACAGAATGTGAAACTAAAATCTCAAATGACAGTGCTTCAAGTAACAGAAGCATTAAGTTAAAAAGACAGGTTACCAATTTTGTTAAGGAGCAACACTAGGTGCTTGTCAGGACCAGCCTTCATCACCAGCTTTTCCATATCAACACAACGTGTACCTAAGGGGTCCCGAGCATCAAGAACTTCTAAAATGACATCTGAAATTTCAACGACTTTAACCAACTCCTTGTAAAATGCCCTGTCAGAATTATCTGAAGAGGAAAAAGAAATCACGAACCATTAGTATTAAACAAAGCATACATCAACCTTATCCCTTTAAACAGGATTCGATAAAGGTATTAGCATACCCCGGTTCTTAGGGTTTCTTATGAATTCATCAGCTTCATCGTGTATCCCAGAATTTACTTCTTCAGCTATTTTGGAGGCCTCATCATTCTCCAGTAATCCCAATTTCCTCTTCCGAGCCTGAAAGAAAAAGAGAAAGCACCAAAAAATACCAAATCGAATGTCATGCACTAACCAAGCCAGGTCGATGAAAACGTTAAAAACTAACTACATTCACCAATAAAAAGGGGAAAACTTCAATACCCTCTCTTTGCGATCAGCCTTTTTTTGCTCCAATTCCTCAATAGCACGAGCACGTCGAGCTTCAAGAGCCTTAAGTTCCTGTTCCTTGAAAGGCCAGTCATTTGGAATACCGGGATCTTTCTCAACCTTCCGTTTATGGTTCAAGCCAAGCTTTTTAGCTTCTTTTGCCTTCTTTCTATGATGCTCTTTCACCTTCCTAATGATCTTATACTTCTTCTTCAACGTCACCCTCTTACTCTTGCTCTCTAATCATCACAATGAACAAACACACACTAATATCAAACTATGTAAAAAGAGAAACACGACAAGAACAACAATTAGGGTAAAGGGTTATTCTTACTTTTGCTCTTCTTCACCATTTTCACGGAAACGAGCAGGAGCAGTAGGGTTACTAGGGTAGACGCAAACGGTCAGTGGCGATACCTTCATGTATTAGGGCTTTTGCGTTTTGGGTTTCGGGAATTCAACGCTGCGTTTTGGGTTTTGGGAGTTCAACGCTGCGTTTTGGTAAATTCACTCTTTGATAAACGAATTGATTAATGTATAAATCAAAAAAATATTATTAAATAAAATTTTAAATTTTAGATTTTTTATTTTAATCAAATTATTTTAAATTTAAATACATGCTTTAACTTGATTATAATTCGGAATAATACAAAAATAATTTGATAAAATTTTAAGAGGTTTAAAAAAATTATATTATAAAATCTTATCAAATAAATTAAAATAATAAAATATTTAATTATTAAAATTGTGTATCTTTTACATAAATTAACTAATTTTACTAATTAGCTTACAAATAAACTCTTTTTTAGTTACCTCACTGGGTGTTTTAGGTGGGTCTGAACTGTTGGCGACACTTTTACGTCATTACCACACCTAAATTAATCCCCGCTCATGTCTTGTGAGACTTCAAAAAACAGCTTAACACTATCAATCGAGTATTTAACATTATTATATACATAAGCATAAATCAAACCCCTAACTTTACTTAAGCCAAAATCTACCCTTATTGGCGGTACAAATAAATTTATATTTAATTGTACCATAAACGAGTTTTTAATGGCTGACTCTCGAAGTTAAAGTACATAAGTTGGTCCTTGCACAAGTTGGCTGTGCATGAGCTAAAATTTAAAAGTTGTAATTGCTCGATTTGTGTATAATCACCGGAAAAAGCGACTACTGGCAAGATTCGAAGGCATTAAAAAACAACTCAAAGACAAAGACTCGATCTCCCTCTGAGAGCTCGAGGAACATCTCTTGTCAGAAATGGAGTAGGTCCTTTACTAAGAAGAACTTCACTGGCACCAACAATCCAGGTACCAATAGTTAGGCCAGGGTGACAGAAATACAAAGTACTATCATGCAATCACCATGGCCAAACAACGACAAACGAGGATTAATTCCTTGAAAGATGAAAATGGAACTATGATATCATATCCAATTAGTATCAAAAGACTCGCGAAACTTTATACGATTAAGAGCCACCATCCTATGGATCAACAGATCCATGGTCAGTTCCCCTACCTAACCCTCCAAGCTTTAGCTGATTTGGACCGTCCCCTTCATACTGATGAAATCAAGATGGCGTTCTTTAATATGGCGCCTAACAAGGTACTAGGATTTGGTGGCTTACCCGCTTTATTCTTCCAATCCCAATGGGATATTATAGGCCCTTCTCTGACCTTATTCTTTCAGCGAATTTTTAGGCATGAAGCTTAAGACTCTGATCTTAACCGCACACCTCGAAGATCTGGTAGCTCCAACCCAATACAGTTTTGTCCCAGGACGCTTGATTACGGATAATATTATTATCGCTTAAAAAGTCATCCATACCATGAAAAGAAAAACCGGTCAAAAAGGCATAATGGCTATAAAGGTGGACTTTGAGAGAACTTATGATCGACTATTTTGGGATTTTATTTAAGATACCTTATTCGACGTCGGAATTCCCGAGTCATTGATTAATCTCATTATGAAGTGCATTTCCTCGGTTTCCCTACAAGTAAGGTGGAATGGAGCACTTAGCGAGGCCTTTAGACACTCCTGAGGTATTTGTCAGGCCCCATATCACCCTATCTCTTCGTCCTGTGTATAGAACGTCTAAGGTAATCAATTACTTAAGTTATGACACAAGGCCGATAGCAGCCTATTAAATTAAGTAAATGTGGACCACCAGTTTCTCACTTGTTCTTCGTTGACGATCTCACCCTTTTCTCATAAACCTTTATGGATTAAGTGGACATTATTCGGGATACCTTAAATTCTTTCTGTGTTGCTTCAGGGCAACGCGTCAGCCAAGATAAATCTAGGTGCCACTATTCCAAGAATATCCCTACCTCGACGGCTTACTGTTTAAGCAGTGCACTGGGCTTCATACAGACGAAAGACCTCAGACGTTATCTTGGAGTTTCACTTCTGCACGAATGAGTGAACAAGAGAACATATCAATACATTATAGACAAGATCCACCAACGCTTATCAAGTTGGTCTACCAAACTTTTATCTTTTGCAAGACGTATTACTTTAGCTCAATTCATCATAGCGGCCCTTCCCAGCTATACTATACAAATGGTTCGGATGTCCCGCAGTCTTTGTGATGCACTAGAGAAGTTAACGCGATAATTTTTGTGGGGCTCGTTTAATGGCAATAAGCAGATTCACTTAGTTATCAGGAAAATTCGTGAAACCAACGATGCTGGCATCAGGAAAATTTGTGAAATCAATGATGCTTTATTAGCAAAATAAGGATGGTCTCTGATTGCCAAGCCTAATGCTTTATAGGTTAAAGCTCTCTCCGCAAAATATAACTTTGATGTTAATAATCTCCCCACCACTATTGACACGACCGGCATATCAATGATCTGGAAAAGCATAAAGACTACTTGGCACCTAATGCTCCAGGGCATGAAATGGGTGATCGGTGATGGCACTAGGACTAGATTTTTGCTAGACCCTTGGGTTGAGGGAGTGGCACCTTTTATTAACCATACCATCACCCCAATTCCTGCTCCTTCTAGTAACCTCAGTGTCCAACATTTTGTGGACACTGATGGTAATTGGAATTGGGATGTCTTTCAAACTTGTCTCCTGACGTCAATCTGCAGGTCCATAGCAGGAATTTTCCCCCCGAAGCCCTACCTAAGGCAGGATAAGTTAAGCTGGGGTATGTATGACACCGGACAATTTACTGTAGCTTCCACTTATTCCAAGTTAATGGAACACGTGGACGTCGCAACTACTGGAATTTGGAAGGCAATCTGGCAATGGAATGGCCCTCAATGCATTCGATCCTTCCTCTGGCTCCTCGCACAAGATCAATTACTCACTAACTAACATCGAGTTCGCAGGCACCTCACTACGGATGGAACTTGTTATCACTGTGGACTCGAAGAATTCTTGCAGCATACAGTGAGAGACTACGTCAAAGCCCACTAAGTGTGGAACATATTCCCTCCATAACTAGTTAATACTGAGTTTTACAATCTGTCGACTTGACAGTGGCTCATTACCAACCTCCAACACCATCGACGAGTGTTTGGGCAGGATTGGTTGATCTTATTTGGTGCTACTTGCTGGCTCTTATGGAAATGGAGAAATATGACCTTCTTTGACGAACATTTTATTTGCCCGTCCTCACCAATTTATTTTATTTTGTCTTATGCAAATCAAATCGACAAGTCAGCCACTTGGCAAAGGCGAGTTATTCTGAGACATCGTCCTCGACACGAGCAACTCATAGGATGGTGCAAATCTCCTAGTGGGTGGGTCAAGTTAAACACGGATGGCGTATGTAAACGTTTCGCATCCTTAGCCATAGCAAAAGACATCCTTCGTGATAGTACAGGCAATTGGATTGGAAATTTCATCCAGAATCTCGGTTGGTGCTCATCGGTGACTGCAGAACTCTGGGGAGTGTATATAGGGCTCACGCTCTCGTGGAACCTCGGCTATCGCCGAATCGAATTCGAAGTAGACTCGCTAAAGACGATCAACTTCATTTCTTCCTTGGCAAGCCATTCAATGATTCTTCATCCCATATTTTAGGTTATTAATGAACTGTTTACTCGAAACTGGACTGTTATACATCATCATATCTATAGCGAGAGTAACAGATGTGTTGACTGACTAGCAAACTATGCAAAGCATTTTGATGTAGGAACCACTTATTTTGCTACTACACCTATTGGGTGCCATGTTCTCCTCCTAGAGGATATGTCGGGGATCTGTTTCTCTAGACTCGTTGCGTAATATGTTTTCCTCCCTCTTTATTAAAAAAACACCGAAAAGAGATTATCAAATCAAAAGTAAACTAATAAGTCAATTAAACTTTTTTTTTGGAAACAGAGGAACCTACAGTCGTTATCTTTTAGATGCACACAAAGTAAATCTCTAAATTGACTCAATAGCCTACAAATCACACCAACTGGGTATTCCGCACTAAGCAAGCCCTGTATGACATGTTCGATCGAGAGAGCATAGGTAGGAGGATTTGAACACATGATCTTTTGGTCTCATTTCCCCCCACTCCACCAACTCGACCACCCCCAAAGGGGTGAATCAATCAAATGTGCATACACATAGCTTAAATTTTTATTAATTAATATTAAATTTTAGACAACATATAATCCGAAAATACCTTAATTTTCTAAATTTTCCTTTTTTGTTGAACTAATTGAGTATCTAATCTATAGAATCTTCCTTTAATGACACTTAAGATAGCAATTAAAAGTTGCATATGCTATTAGTCTAATGTAAGTCTAAAGAAAAAGTAGTTTATGCTTTGCAGCAAAGTTTTTTTTTTGAAACTGAATTTATTTGTTGGGATAATCCTGCATCACAGTTTAGAGTGTTTAATAAGAAACCCAACGGCATGTCTCAACTATGCCTATTGGGATATCTCGTAGCTGGCTTAGCTAATGGGTGGGCTACCATATTAACATACCTTGGAATTCAAGTAAAAGTAAAGGACCAAAAACTCGCCGCTGTAACTTTGCACTCATCCAGGATCACGCCCAACTTGTTAATTCCAATGCTGGATCCACGAAACCGTTGTACCAAAGGAAGACAATCGATTTCCACCTCCACTGATGTAAAGCTAGTGTGTATCAACCAAGATAGGGCCTCTTTGTGTTGGACCCCAAACCTGTTTTATTTAATTTGAGGCATGTTTTGAATTTTTGGAGTCTTATTAGATCAGTAATTGG
>JAOTAZ010000008.1:2968081-2983683 GCA_025629785.1 Erythroxylum oxycarpum | reverse complement strand
CCCAGTTTGCAAAAAGAATCGATAAATTTTGATGACGAAAGCCCTTTAGTGAAGCAATCAGCAAGTTGATTCTTGGAAGAAACTGGAAGTAAAACGATGACACAAGATTGAAGCTTTTCCCGAACTATATGACAATCGATGTCAATATGTTTAGTACGTTCGTGGAAAACAGGGTTGTGGGCCAAATGTAAAGCAAATTGGTTGTCACAAAATATTGGCGTTGGAACGGTGGGAGACAATCATAGGTCACCAAGAAGATAATGTAACCACTGCACTTTGCAAGTTGTCGTAGCCAGCGCACGGTACTCAGCCTCTGAAGAACTCCGACTAACAATGTTTTGTTTCTTGTTTTTCCAAGAAACAAGGGATAAACCAAGAAACACACAGTACCCTGTAAGAGAGCGTCGCGTGTCTGGACAATTACCCCAATCAGAATCAGAGAAGGTTGTGAGCTGAAGAGCACTATCAGACGGAAAGAAAAGGCTTTTCCCAATGGAACCTTTTAAATAATGAAGAAACCTATGTGTAGCAGCCAAGTGAGTCGACGTAGGAGAATCAAGGAATTGCACCAACTGCTGAACAACAAAAGAAATGTCAGGTTGGGTCGTAGTCAGATACTGAAGTTTACCAACTAACATACAAAATGAGGTAACATCCTCCAATGGTGTACCCTCATCTTTGAAGAGCTTGGTTTCTAGTAGAATAGGTGTAGAGATAGGTTTAGACTCCAGAAATTGAGTAGCCCTGAGCAAATCAAGAGTGTACTTCTTTTGACAAATATTAATGCCTCCCGTAGTTCTGGCTACTTCTAGTCCAAGGAAATATTTAAGCTCACCAAGATCTTTAATGGTAAAGACATTATGTAGATGTTGTTTAATGCTACGGATTATATTGTCTGCATAGAATCACTAGCCAAAACAATATCATCAACGTACACCAAAAGGGCCATGAAACCATCACTGTCATGTTTAATGAACAACGTCTGATCATATGTGGCTTGCGTGAATCCATATTGAAGTAAGGTCGAAGTCAGTTTCGCGTTCCATTGACGACTCGCTTGACGTAAACCATAAAGTGATTTAACCAAGCGGCAAATTTGGTGACGATTAGCGGCACAACCCTGAGGAAGTTACATGTATACCTCTTCATCAAGATCACCATGAAGGAATGCGTTATTGATGTCCAGTTGATGAAGATACCACCCTTTGACCGCGGCTAAAGCAAGGAGTAATCGGATTGTCGTCATCTTGGCAACCGGACTAAAAGTGTCCAGAAAATCAACCCCTACTCGTTAGGTATAACCCTTAGCAACAAGTCGAGCCTTATAACGTTCGACAGAGCCGTCATCCTTTCGCTTAATACAAAAAACCCACTTGCAGCCAATCGCTCGCTTCCCAGATGGTAAGTCAACGAGTTCCCAAGTGCGATTCTACTGGAGAGCATCGAGTTCCGCCTGCTTGGCTTGTCTCCAATCAGCAATCTGGACTGCTTGTTCATAGGTATGAGGCTCATGATCCTGATCCACAGCAGCTGCAAAAACACAATGTTTAGGGGAAAGACGAGAATAAGAAAACACATGAGAAAGGTGATGAGGACTAGTGCGGCGAAGAGCCATGCACTGATAGTCAACTAGGTACTGTGGCAAGGACGTTTGTCTTGTAATTTGGCGCAAAGATGAAGGCGGCGGTTGTAGAATGGGAGTAGGATCATAAAAGTGAATGTCGGATGGAGGCGTGGATGAAGGACCATCAGACGCTGATGAAGTAGAAGGAGGAACAGAGATATCTGAAACTAGTAGTGCGGATACATCTGGAACAGGAGGAAGTTGATCATAGGTCGACTGAAGCGAAGAGGAAGAGAGAATTAAATCAAACGAGTTGGAGCCATCAGATTTCTACATATTAAAGGTTAGTGTGGAGAAAGGAAAGATGTTCTCATAAAAAGAAACATCCCATGAAATAAATATTTTGTGAGTAGTAAGATCATAAAGTTTGTAGCCCTTAACACTAGGAGAAAATCCACAAAAAATAGATTTGACACTACGAGAATCAAATTTATGGCGAAAAGAAATAGGTAACTTTGCATGAAAACGTAAAGCCCGGGCAACATTGAGAATATGTAGATGTTTGCGTTCCACAATACTATTATGCTAAGGAGTGTTAACACAAGATCGTTGATGAATAATACCTTTGGAGTTAAAAAAATATGGAACATTGAACTCTTGGCCATTATCACTTCTGATACATTTAACAGTGGAATGGAATTGAGTAGAAACATAAGAGACAAAATTGATCATAATTGTCCTAACCTCTGATTTGCGTTGCATTAAAAAATACCCAAGTAAATCTACTAAAATCATCAACAAGAGTAAGAAAATATCGATGGCCTTTAAAAGTGGGAGCATAATTGTCCCCCCAGATATTAATATGTATCAAATCAAACACAGCAGTGCTAACAGAAGTACTGATCAAAAAAAGCAAGCGTTTTTGCCTGGACATGTGACAAACATCACAAGGTCATGAAGAGAAAGAGAAGGGATGACTGAACGTAAACGAGAAAAAGGAAGATGGCCTAGTCTAGCTTGCCAAAGGAGTTTCTTTATTACAAACAACAGAGTTAGCAACAACGACAGGCGAAGCAGGTAAAATTGCATTGGAATTGAATCTGTACAATCCATGAGAACGCCTAGCAACCCCAATCATCCTCCATGGCTGGATACTCTGAATAACACAATGCGAAGGTTAAACAATTAAACAACAAGCGATATCATGGACCAACTTACTAACAGAAATGAGGTTAAAAGTAAAGTCAGGGATGCATAAAACATTAAAAAGATGCAGATTACTATTTAAATGAACAGTACCCACATGAGTAACTCGTCCTTTGCATTTGTTAGGAAGAGTAACATAAACATTAGAAATTGATTTAAAAGAATGGAAAAAGGATAAAGAACATGCGATATGATCGGTAGCCCCGGTATCAACAATCCATTCGTTGCTCTGAAGAGTATGAACAGAAGAAATATTTAAAGAGATAGGAGAAAATAACGCATCATGTGAAGAAAACAAACCAGAAGTAGAAGCTGGCTGAATGGAATGCGGTAAGGTCACGAAATTCACATGATGAGAGGTAGAAAGACCCTGAAGCAATTGTAATATTTGATCATATTGATCTTTAGTAAACTGAAAACTGGAACCTGATTCCTCTGTAGTGACAGAAGGGTGATGATCTGCAACTTGAGTAGGAGAGTCAACATCAACAGCATTAGCATAAGGGCGAGTAGTAAATTTCTTAGAAGACTTCATATTCGGGAGATAACCATGTTTCTTGTAACATCTGTCGATGGTGTGCCCTTCCTTTCCACAATGTATACAAATTGGCGGTACCAAACTGTTAGAAGTGCTTTTTAGATCCAGCACCATTAACGCCTTTAATAGCTAAAGTATTAATATCAGGAACCAAAGAACGTTTTTGTGGAACTAAAGGATGTTCTTGCTGAAGAACCAAAGAAAATGCTTTATTCAAAGAAGGCAAAGGATCCATTAATAAGATCTGTGACTTCACAGTCGAATATGACTCAGTTAAACCTTTAATGAAAACCATGACTTGATCATGCTCATGAAAATCTCTAATATTCTCGGACAGCCCGCAAGAGCACTGAGGAGTACAGGAGCAAGACAGGAGAGGACGCAAGATTTGTAACTCATCCCACAAGATTTTGAGTTTAGTAAAATATTCATGAATTGACAAACTACCTTGTTAACACGTATAAATTTCCTGTTGAAGATCACAGATCCGGAAAGAGTTGCTTTGACCAAATCTTGCCTTGAGATCAGTCCATATATCATAAGCTGAATCTAACCAAATGATTGACTGTGCAATGGAAGGGAAAACAGAGTGAATAAGCCAGGAGATAACTAGATTATTACATCTCTCCCAAGGGACGAATAGCGGATCAGTGCGCAGAGGCTGGAGAATCGAGCCATCAACAAAACTAAGTTTATTCTTGGAAAGTAAAGCCATTTTCATGGCTCGTTGCCATTGGTAGTAATTGGGTCCTTTGAGAACCGAAGAGACGCGAACCAATGTCAGATTCTCATTAACATAAAGAGAATATGGACTGGATGGGTTGTTATCCTCTGGTTTGGACGTCGAACCAAAGGAGTGATTGATATTCCAAGCATTGAAGCTGGTCATAGTAACACGATGATCGTAAAGAAAGGGAATGAAAGAAAACAGAGAAAGAAACGATAACGTTTCTTGAATGTAAAGAATGGAAGAAGAAGAAAATCTAGTTGTATAACAAACCCAGAAAACTCAGAGGAGCGGAAACTTTTGCTTTGATACCATATCAGAAAATCAGATTGAGAGAGAATCAAAGTCTATCTTATTTCATTCAAATGAAGAGTATTTATACACGTGAAAGATTAATTGAACTGATAACTAACAGATAACGAACAACAACATATATAATTCTAACAATCCTTATCAAATTAAAGTAAGAACGACAGGTGAATTAGTAAGTAAAGTCACAGGTTCAAACCTTTCTCATGTATATAACTGTTTAAAATTTAAGACTAAATTTTACCTCTCACAAGAGAACAACCCGGTTCGAACGGAAATTAATCTGGGTGTGAATGACTTAAGGTTTCTTCCCGCAATTAGACCCTCCTAAGACATTTCATGAACAACCAAAAAAAAAAAGGCATATGTTTAACTTTGGGGAAGTCCAGGTAGAGGATGTTTTTAATAAACTCACAAGTTGTTACTCAGCAAAAGTTTCATTGCACCGTTGTTGGAACAGTGTGCAAAAGAAAGGCAAACAAGAACAAAGATGTTTGTAAGACTTCAGATCAGCTGAAATTGGGAAGGCGGAGATAGTCAAAGAGTCCACCGGAGCACAAGTGTTGTGTCTCGTCAAAACTAAACTGTTGTTTTAACAATCTGAAACAAAAGGGTGTCTTTTAAGTCCTCTTAAAAGGAAAAGCACCACACGGTTAAATCACATAATGAAGTTACTGCTACTAGAGCTTTTTGCATAGCTCCTTTAGGTTTTCTGTCCCTCTCTCAACTCAAGGCTTTGATCCACATGCAACAACATGGGACTTCAGCTTCTCCAGCTCGCTCAGTACCTCATCCTCTGGCCTATAGAGCAAATCACTCATCCGCCATATCTGCATTTACCAATAAAACCTTTTCAGTTGATATCATCTCCATCATCAATTGGTTTTACCAGAATTAAATATCTATCTATTTGAGGAGGGCTGGATATAACCGATTTTGAGTAGGAAGGAAAAATAACGTACCTGCAATGTGCCTCCTCCACCTGTTGTATCACAATCATCAGACACGCTGACGACCGTCCAAGGATCATATGTGTTCCAATGAAAATCAACAACTTTGTCCCTGACCAAAAGTGAAACAAGTTTGCATTTTCATGAGAGATCCCTATGAGTGTCAGATCAAATCAGTTACGAACCTGTGCCCAGCATGCTGGAAAAACAATCCTTGAGGAGTACTTGGGCCTCTAGCCCCACGCTCAGTCTTTTTACCAACCTGCGGGAGGTAATAACCAGAATCACATCTAAACCAGACAAACAAAACATTTAAACTAGACTTTTCAAATGAGAGACAACGCTGCAGTCTACAGTTGTTCAATGTGTCAAATAGGCCACAGTTTTATAAGCTTATGGTCACTTGCTTTTTCATAGATTAAAGAGAAAGATCATCTATATTTCACAAACGTGAGGCAAAGAAAGGTGTAAATCATAAGGGAAAACTCACGGGGGCCTGTCAGCAATTTTGCCAATTCTCAATGTGAAATACGAATGATAGATACCACCATTATAGACACTACAAATGGGTGCAAATATATATGGTCCTCACATATTCAGTATCGATTACCTAATTATGCATGTGCATCATTTTTCACACACAAATAGGAACACACAGATTCACCCACAACAAAAGGGAAACCTTCTTAGAGTTTGCTACTATAGACATACTTCGTCACCTCGGTCAAGGAGGCGTCTACAAGGTGGCAAATTTAGAAGTATGTGCATCCATACCTTCTCATAATCCCAAATGTTTAAGAGGCCATCCTCTGCAGAACTTCCAAACACTGATGACTTGTCTGGACACCACTGGAAAGAGGGACAATTCATATAAAGGACTTCCCAGTAACACTTTTCAGGCTACAGGTGCATGTGAAGAATTAAAGGAAAATAAAAGTGCAGGTGTGTAGAGTACCTGTACACAAAGTACTGCAGCTTTGTGGCCCTCGAATTTGTGGACTGGTGACCCAGCTCCATTAGAAGTAAAATTGCGTCGGTCAAACATGCGAACAGAATTATCTGCAGACCTAGAGATAAAATACAGAAACAACCTTGGTAAATGTAAGACATAACAATGCATGAAAGAAAACTGCCAAATCCAAAGGAGAGTAAATTAAACACACACCCGGTTAAAATGAGATTATCATCATGAGGATTCCAATCAACACAGTGAAGATCAGCATCATGAGCCTTTTCAACCTGTCAACATAAAACAGAAAATGTGTTGGTAACATGAGATTCTATCAAAAAGCTTCACAAAAACAATTTATAGGGAATTATGTAATGAATAATGCATGCAAAATGCGCAACACTTCCTCTATCTAATGTCACTGAACAAGGGTGAAAGGAAAGACAAACAGATATTTTCAAAGGAAGAAAATAATCTGTTCAACAAGAATTAAGATAAAAATCTCTAGTTCTGGTCACCATCAGATCAGAATCAAGGAAATCTTTTGATAGGTAAAAATTATGTAGCTGAGGACCAAAGGAAAGAAGAAGTCCTGATGCATCAACATCATGTGTTGCTTCCTTTGAAGGGGTAGAATAAAATCCCTAACAACTTGATCAAATTTGTATACTGCAAGTGTCAATCAAGGAAGTCTGACATAATTTGCAGACTCATAAATTCAAGGAATGGCTTTTGTTTTGGAGAGACTGTATAAAGTTTCAATATAGGGCAAACTTTTAATTTGGATTCTTAACAAGAAACTAAAGAAACAGAAGAAAAGAACATAACCTTGATAACTGGGCTGGTGCCTACACGAGCATCCCATAATATAAGGTATGAATCATCTCCTACGCTACAAAACTCCTGTGCACTTCACCAGGAATGCATGTTTTGTCAGATATAATAAAACAAGTCTAGGAAGCAAGACAAAGACACTTTTTTTTTTAATTTCCAATACAGGCAATATGTTTAAGACATAGATAGGGTAAAGCTAATAATACCACCCAATGTTTGTTAATATCAACAATATAGAAAACATCTTCCAAGAAGAAACCATCATCAGGAAGGTATGTAAATATATTTCCTGTGAAAATAACAGCTTACTCTTTTAAAATTAGAAAAAGAAGTCAATTGCATTCCAGAAACACCATAGCCTACTATCCGAAAGCTCACTTATTTAGATCAACCTTAAGACTTGCATTCTGAAAACACAGTGGTGAGCAAACACCATGTTAATCCATACACCATAACTAGGTCACTGAAGATACCTAGATGGACAGAAAGCCACATCTTCAACCGTATCCTCATGCCCATGGTAAACACTTCTTGGTCCAATAGAAGGGCCATCAGCATTTTTATCATTACCATCCCCAGTCTTTTTAATTATAGATCCAATTGAACCCTTGGCTCCTGATGTGTCAGTAGCAGATGATGTGATGTGGTCCTGGATACTCCACAAAACTACAGACTTGTCTTTCCCTGCAATGAAAACCTTGCAACTGAGAGTAAAGTCTTAATGAAGAAAAACAAATTCCAAGAAGATTCTGACAAAGACACTACAATAGAAAATAATTGAATGAACTACAATAATTGAAGACAGAAAGGATTAAGGAATCACAACATATGGTAAAAGATAGAAAACAACAAACAGTCCAACCTCCAGAAAGCACAAAGGGTTCAGTCCGGCACATTGCAAGAGCAAATTCTGCATTATCCTGATGTCCAGTCAAAATCTGCAAAAATTGTTGTTTCAGAAAAAGCCTTAAAGTAACAGTTATTTTGTAATAGAGTGCTAGACGACAAACTTATCAATAGGTCAGAGAAAATACATCTAATCAAATATCCTAAGTTCTCAATTCATGCAAGAAGTCACTTTATGGAAAAGACAGATCAGAATCAGTAAACCCCATCAGATTCCATTGTATTTCTTTTTGCATTAAAGAAAAAAGTAACAAAAGAATCTATCCAGTGGTAATAGGGAAATTCCAAAACTGTTGTCAAAAGTATCAACAAGATATGGAAAGAATCCAAATGAAGAACAACATAAGTGCCACATTTATGATGCAAATGTATACCAAATCTGGGCGAGAATTTACAGCTCCAAGTACAGCATGGCGGTTAGGCTGTGCTTCAATGTCCCATATGAGAACCTGAAGTTAAGTTGCAGTGCAAACAGAAATAAGAATCTTAATAAAACAAAACAATCCTACCCACTATATAAACAATCATAAAAAAGAAACTCACATCAGGGCTGTCAGTATGAGTGGCCACTATACTGCTGTTTTGAGGGAGTTCCCTTATTCTGTTTACCTGAAAAAAGATGTTGAATAAATTTTTGGAATGCCCATATAAAAGAAAATAATATACAAGTGAGGAGAAGGAAGACACATAAGAAGCAGGTAAGCAATCAGCAGGGCAGGCCTTTAACATACAATGAAGAATCATTGTACCTATTAAAAGGTATATCTAAGGATTTCACCGGTTAAAACGTAAAATGACTATAATGATGCAGGAAACAGAAACATGCTTGTACATATTTTGTTCAAGAGATCTCACCTCTCTAGGATGTATGATAGTTTGTGCTTTCGTACAAATGGAGAATGTGCTTCTTCATTGAAATGGAATATATAAGAATTAGCAATATGAGACAATTTTGCATCAAATAGAGGACCACAACCAAGGAGTAAAAGAATGAAATGGTTTTGGTAATAGGTAATCACCTGAGATATGTGCTATGCAGCAGCAGCTCTAGGCTGCACAACTTCATAATTAGCAATCACCAGAGTGTTAGGAACACTACCATCAGTCTAGCCACAGCAAGTAAGACAAATATATCAGTAAAATGTATCAGGAAAACCATTGTCTACAAGTGCAATTAATAAAATTATAACTGAAGAAGAAGAAAACATGATTGCTAAGACAAAATCACATAGCTAACATCCATGAGAAACAATGTTCATACTTCCGTACAACAAAAGTGAAGAACTGAAGTTCATAATTCAGAGTGAAGATTCCTTAAAAGATTTCCCACAAGTGCAGGAACACTTAACAAGAATGACAGAAGTTCTTAAGTCTATTGAAAGTCTTTTACATAATTTAGCAGCTACTATTTTCCTTGAAGCAAAAGAAATAATTTACTTACTCATTAAAAGGCATCTGCATTTCTTTCTGACCATCAGTAACAACATTAGGATCCATACCTTGTAAGAATAGAAATTGAGTCTAAATGCTATCAAAAAATAGGACGGTGTTAATATTAAGTGAAACTCAAATATTCACCATTTAACAATGTTACTCTTCTCTCAATAAAGATATATATTGCTCCTATACTAGAAAGCAAAAACAAAATTGCAATCTCAAAACATGATACAATGGCGTAATGGAAGGATACCTGCACATCCTTCATCAAATAAAGCCATGCAAGACTGGGAGCAAGTAGTAGAAGCCAAAGCAAACCCTTCACCAGCATTCAAAGCCTTCTCAAAAGCTGGTTTGAATTTTTCAAAAGTTCCAGATCTTATATGTCCCAACATAAATTGATATGCGGGTTGAACAAGCTGCCAAATGGGAAGACTATTAAGAATCAACCAAATATCAAAAGCATAAAGAAGGGTTCATTAGTATCAAGTATGGTACAGGTAATATCATAAATGAGTTTATCCACCATTGACATTAACAAGAAAACTGCTAAAATTTGATTAACCATACATCATAAGAAAGACTTCGAGTGACTGTACTGGACACTGTAGTCACACATCCTAATAGAAACAGTTCTGCTTTAAGTCTCTAATGCCAAATAACTCAGCTTAGCCTTAATCTAACATTTGTTTAGAAATATAGAGACGTTAAGAAAATAAGCAGTAGCTAAAAAAAAGCAGTTTTACAGGTGTATATACTGATAACAGATTCACTAGAATAACGAGAAAAGTATAGTTAAAAAGTATGGCAAGATGAATTACCTGGAGCAATTTTTCTTTAAAAAAGCAAGTACGTTTGCACATTCTTGCGTCTAGATTCAGAAAAAACTTGGCAGTTATTTGTTGAAGTTTTTTAAGTAAAATACAGTAAGTAGCGACACAATAATGCAAAATTATTACTTTTAAATATTACTTTGATAGTCTCCTTGTCACATAGATATGCCCCAGCAATAATTGCATCATGCATGTGACTCTCCACAGAGTCTGAAGGACACAACACAGCACTAACACCCCCTTGGGCATGGTTTGTATTGCTCTCATGTTTTGCAACTTCAAGTGCATAACGAGGGCCAACAACTCCACTTCCAATGACAAAAAAATCAAAGTATTGATGGACTGGTTTTTAAAGTTTGTCCAAAGACATTATAATGGCAATTACATCACAAACTCAATCGACTTCCATCCACAAATAAGTAGGAAAACAATATCTTCATCAAATACCATGTAAATTCTTTATGCAAAGGTCCACTAAGCCTCACATTGGAAATCCGTGCAGGTTGTCTCCAACTTTGCACATTGTAGATGTTCAACCTAGAGTTCAGGCTACTACTCCTAGCAGCAGTGCTTGAAATCATTTTAACTTCTGCAAGAAAACAAATCCAAAACAACATTACTGGATCAGTAATCAATAAAAAGGTTTGGATCTTAAACATGTTTTGCACTCCTGGCCCCTTTCATATAGGCACAAAAAAAGCAATAGAATTTAAACTAATTAACCATTTTATGTTCAAAGTGAAAACAGAGAACAAACGATGGAAATATAAGCAAGAAAATATAGAAAATCTGACGATAAAGTGGAACAGAAAGAGATAAAGCAAATAACCACACGGAGAGAGCAGATCTGGTGATACCCACTAAAACTTGGTCAAAACCCAGAAACTACAAGAGAAAGAAAGAGCTAAATATCCTAGACATCAGTCGTTAGGCTCTCGAATCATTCTTTACACAAACAACGGAGCCATATTAAAGCAAGAGAAGAGCTAAAAACTGAGGAATCAAGATCAGAAAGAGAGAATCAGAGAGCAAAAAATGTACCGTGTGTGAAGATCTGAGCACGGAGAGAGCAAATCTGGAGAGAATCAGAATACGTACTGGGAAAGATATTTCTACAAAACTCAAAACCCCTCGTGTCAAGAACTTTGGTGCTCTACCAGATCCACGATCACAGTGGAAACTATGAAATGTCCCATTGGCCTCACTTTCGTCGGATTTTCTTCATGGAACGCCTTGGCTTCATAAACCTGTTTCTGGCGAAAAAGGAGAACATTCGAGAGTGTCGGTGTGTGAGATACATAAGAGAGACGAGATATAAATATTAGCTGTTAGATTAAATGGACGGGTGAGATGGATTGCGTGGTCGTCCATCCCAACTCGTCCTTATTATATAAACACTTAATAAAAATGTTGTAACTGCGTACAACCTAAGTATTCTTCTACGTTTTTTCCTTTCAAATTCTTCAACTGAAAGCTTGTAAATTAAACTTAGCATTTAAAAAAAATGTAAATTAAATTTAGCCATTAAAGAAATAACAAGTTTTATAATTATAAATCAACCCACCGTTACGAATAGGCTAGTAGACATTTTTGTCCTTAGGAGCAATTTTGTCAATGTCTCATAAAGTTGGACCAACATTGATTGCAATTTTGGTTTTTAAATAAATTACCAGTTAAGCTATGCCATTTGATCCATATAAAGATATTAAAGTGCCCCAATAAATGATCTAGATTAATGGGTTGAAGTCCGGGTGAAAAATGGGTCCTGATTAGTGTAGACCGGGTCCATATCGTCCTTGTGATGGGGAAGCCCAATATGGAAGCTATATAAGGTAAGGTCTCCTGTAGTTACTTAAGAAGCCGTTCACGAGCATAAGGTTCCTGACCTGTTAAGGAAGCTCAGAACTTGAGGAAACTGTAGAAAGGCCTTGCCCGTGAGCTGGTGAGCACTTTCCACTAAAAGACCCAGGAGATTCAGAGGCGTTTAGAGCTCGAAATCGGCATTAGAATCAGAGATGGAAACGAATCCAGGTATTTCGTATTACCTTTTTTTTAATCCTTTCACGGGACCCTAAGGTACGTAATAAGATCCCCTCTACGTACTAACATGGGCATCCCAAACAACCAGAAAATATTACATTATAAATAAAAAGTCAACTGACTTGTTAATTATTAATCCCATTTTGACATAAAACTAAAATCAACTTGCATTTTATCTTTAAATGTAATAAAGTGTAACTTAATTATCCTTTTGAGCCTTTGACTTGATTTGCACAATGTCTCCATAAATAAGAATCATCCTATACATAGTACTTGGCTTCACTCTTCAATTTATCCTTTGAGTCTTTGACAAACTTATAGGTAATTTGTTTGCAACTAAAAAATTCAAAATATCTGCGTACTATGGAGGTGTCAAATGAGTGGAAAACTACTGTTCATCTAGAAATGTTTCTTTTAAAGGAATATAATCTTCTTTTCTGATCAAGCGACTGAGGTGATCAACAACCACATTCTCTGCTCCTTATTTTTTATTTCTACATCAAACTCCAAAAGGAGAAGAATCCATCTAATTAACTTTGACTTTGCTTCCTTCTTGGTTAGCAAGTTCTTCAAATTTGCATGATTAGAGTAAACAATAACTTTAACGCCCAACATCAAGTGAAAGGAATTGGCAACGACGCATTTTCTTGCTGAGTCAATTTTGACGTGTGGGTGCACTTAAGCATGCTCGAGCATAGGTCTCATTCCCCTCCTTTTAGCTTGAACGATGTCTTACTTGGGAGTGTTAAAGGGTTGGCCTATCGATAACGATTGATAGGCATTTACTTGCTGAGCTGGTCTCCGAAAGTAGGGCAGTATTTTAGGAAATCCAAGTACAGTGTGGTTCCTAGCGATACTTGGATTGTCGGATTATCAGTTGTCCCTTTGTACGAAATTTTTGCAGGTATAACTGAAATTTTTCTAAAGTAAACACAACGGATAAAAAATCTTTTTCATTCGTAGAATAATTCAGTTGGGCTGGACTCAAAGTTTTCAAAGTTTAGTAGATGGCATATGTAGCTCTACCCATTCTTTGTCCTAGATCCACCCCCATTACGTAATCACTTGCATACACATGATCTAGATGGGAAGACTCTAGTTTGGAGGCTAAATCACTGGTGGGGATGCTAAGAACTCCTTAAGTCTATCAAAAGCTTCTTTACACTTATCATCAAACTCAAAAGAGACATCTTATAATAGCTTGCATAAAAGAGAGACTATCTTTAAGAAATCTTTAATGAACTTGTAGTAAAAACCTGCATGGCCAAGAAAACAATGAACTTCCCACACATTTGATAGGTAATGCAAATTAAAAATAAGATCAAAATTGGACTTGTCCACCTCTATACCTCTAGAAGATACAAACTCCCCTAAAACCTTGATCTACTATAAAATGATATTTTTCCCAATTAAGTATAAGGTTAGTTTCATTACATCTTTCCAAAATAAGTGTAAGATTCTTCAAGAAATCATCAAAAAAAGAACCATAGACACTAAAATGGTCCATAAATACCTTTATGATCTTCTCAACATACTTAGAGAAAATGCTCACCATACATCTTTGGAAAGTGGCGGGTGCATTGCATAAGCCGAATGATATTCTTTGGTAAGCAAATGTACCAAATAAGCATGTGAAGGTTGTCTTTTCTTGGTCCTCTGGTATAGTAAGGATTTGAAGATAACCTGAGAATAAATATAGAAAATAGTAATATTCATATCCAACTATTCCTTTTAAGCATTTAATCAATAAATGGAAGGGGAAAATGGTATTTACGAGTTGCAACATTCAACTTTCTATAATCAATGCATACTTGTCACCTAGTTTGCACGTAGGTAGGAACTAACTTACCATCCTAATTAGCCACCATTGTGTTTCCAAATTTCTTTGGAACCACCTGTATCGGTCTTACCAACTTATTGTATATAAAAGTACTTATTTGTTGGACCCTGCTTTAGGAGCCCAACATTCAGAATCATGAAATGTGAATGTATTAACCAAAAGGGTTATTTTAGTGAAATCTTATAACAATCATCGATTCATCTTCATACTTCGATACCACAACTGTTGGGCCCGTTTCCGGAGCCCAACTTTGATGTCATAATACGTGAACCTATTATCTTGTAGGGGCATTTCAATAAATCCTCATTAGCCATCATCCCACATGGGTGGCGTGCCCACACCAGTCAAACATCAAAACAAACTCGTTTCTCTTATTTAAGGATAGATTTTGGGAAACCTCAAACTGAAATTACAATTATAATTCTTCATAACATTTGTTTCCCATTGTCTTAAGTTTCTAATGACACCAAAGTCATTGAATTTGGTTCAAAAATCTAAAAGTTGTACCCTAAACATTTTCGAATTGTTATTAAATTGAAACAGTACATTATACTCAACTTCCATCCAGAAATTGGAAATTCTTAGAGACTAAATTAAAACTCTATTTCTTCATAATTGTAGATCTATGCTCTAGTTTATTTAAAAACAATAATCATCTCATTCGGAGCTCTATAGATCATGTTATCATCAAAATACCAAAGAATGTTCAGTAAAATGTCCATTTCATACTCTTCCAACCGACCTTTTACTTTCTTTTCATCAATAATTTTCAAATTAACACCAAAGGCTACCAATTTTTATGTAGAGGTAGAAACATGTGTTAGGAATCTATTAGTTCAAGAATCACTTCATTTGGAGGTTAGACGAAGAAGTTATGGCCAAGAGAATCAAACATGATTTTGCCTTCAATCATATTGTACCTATCTTGGGACAATTAGCATAACTTTCACTAAAGATATCGAATTAAGGTCATCTGAGGACGGTTTCAAAGAGGACTTAGAGATCTACAACTTTCATGAAGACCTTGAAAGAGATTAGTCTTCGAAGATATACGCTAGGGATGTCGGAATTTGTTTCGATTCGCTTCGAACTCTGTTTCTTTCAATTTCCGTATTTCGTTTTCGCTTATGATTTTGTTTCCGCTTCGAATTCTTCCGTTTTATGTTCTCCGATTCGATTCTTCCACTTTATGCCCTCCGATTCGATTCATCAATTTTGCTTTTGTTTCGCTTCCACACTTTGTCCGATTTCCATTTTTTCGCTTTTCCGGTTGGGGTCCGGTTCCGAGATCGGGTCCCAACATAACTAGGTCAATTTTTCACTCAAAGATTCTGCCCTGTTTAACATCACCTAAGCAAAAACCAAACTTTCAAATTTCATATCTTCCAATTTCCACATCCAAAAATTGCATACTTTATGGCGATAAAAAGCTAGGAATATAAGCTACAACTTTCATTAAGGCCACTTTC
>JAOTAZ010000008.1:2892812-2904212 GCA_025629785.1 Erythroxylum oxycarpum | reverse complement strand
GCTATCCAAAACCTAATAGAATCCTAGTCAAACTTAGATTCTCAAAGATTCAGTCCAACCAATATTATCTCCAACATCCAATTACGAATTTAAAGCCAATCTTCAATATATATGGTATGTCTCAAATCCAATAAAAATGCCAAAAATAAAAATAAGATATATCTAAAATAAATCCTAACAGTTAAGATAATAATTTAGATCATCTTTTAATAAGTTTCTAAAACTTATATAGCACTACCAATCACCATGTTGTTTAGTAATTAAAAGAGAGAGGAAAAGGGTCTTTGACCGATTTGAGAACCCTTTAATTAATACCTAATAACCATCATCTTGGGTGCTTTTTATGAGACTCAAATCTATAAGTCACATGAAACATTAAATAGTCTAACATAACAATATATAGAAAAGAGGCCAAATTCTTAGGTAGACTTGAATAAATCTGTGACAACTTCATTGAGTCAGTCAACTTCAGTTCCTTGGACTCATGGGACAAAAACTAGAAAGACTCTTTTGTTGTATCAACCTGAAAATGGAGAAAGCGTCGAGAAAAAAGGAGGACAGAAGAATAATGAACACCAATTGATTTACATAAATTACTAATTTTTACTGTTACTATCTAACGTCTAGTGCAGGATGACTTTAAATAATGCAAACATAACAATTAATAGAAAATACTAAAAAATAAGATCACAGACTTATGATCAAATTTAGTGTCTAATATCACTAACCCACTAACTTAGTGACTAAAAAATGACAACATCCTAGAACTCACTTTTGTAAAGGTTATTGAGAAAGTTCGAAAGTTTTGACATTGAAAAGCTCATTTGAAAATATGGAAAGCAAATCAGGTATTTTCCATGTTTTCTTCGATTATTTACTTTCACGTATAATCTTATATGCTTAATTAAGGTTTGTATTATGTTTTACACTTAGTATCAAAACAGTTACGTGATTGTGTTAAGTTAAACGGAGATTTTCAAATTTCTCCATAACTAAATCGTAGACATCAATCCATTTTTGCTTGTATAAATTGTGTATTGCTGCATGGATTGAAAAAAGATTTGAAAAACTAGACTTTGGGAGCAAAAATATGGTTTAAAGGTCACCAAAAATTCCCCTTTTCAATTACCTGAGAGAAAAAAACAGGCAAGATAATGCACACGGGCCTTGACACTTGTCACACGCGCCTAATGCAGTGGGCGTGTCTACGTGGAAGGCATGTGAGTCACACGCGATTTGAAGTGGGAGCGCGTCTGTGAGCTTTTGGTGTATACAATACAAACCTTGATGCATCCAAATGGGCATCACATGGGCCCTCTAACCATACGCATTGTTGATATCAGCTACTGATATTAACATGCTACAGGATTTAAAAAAATTTTCAAAAATTTCAAAATTCACAATATGGTCCCTCAAATTGCTCTGGGTTAGTTTTGGGGTTTTGTGAATTTATAATGTGAGTTTTTATTTTTTAGATTTATTACATTTATAATAGATAAGTTTTAACTTCAGAAAATCAATTAAGGTTATTAAAGTCATTCTTGAGCGAAATTTCATGCTTTTGACTTGAAATAAAAGAGGAACGTGTGGTTTCAGTATCTCGTATGGTGAATTTATTGTTTGGTATCACATAATTGTTACTCAGGTTGAGGTTTTCCTTGTGATGAATTCTTGAATAAAGTTAATTGATAATGTTTTCAGCACTGATATGTGATAATGTGTGTGTGCATAAGGATGTTGCGTTTATTGATAGTACATTGTCAGATATTATAGACCCATACAAAATGTGAGGATAACATACATGTGTATTCCTTGTGCATATGAATCTGTTTAGGTCCTAATAAGAATATAGTCATCACAGTGGTCTTTTAATTTAGTATTTGAATTATTTTACTTGCATGTTTAGGGATTTCTCTGATCTTGTATTTGATTATTCTGCCCACAACTGTTGGCCTTATATGAGATTTTGAGATGTGCACAAAGGCATAAGATGAAAGAAAGTCATTGCTTGAGTGATCTATTCATCCACAAGTGGTAGATTAATGAAAGTTAATGATTTATACTGTGCTCGCTTTTATGTGAAGGTCTGATTTGCATACATTATGTATTCAACCCATAAAATTTTCATAATATGTGTGTGGGAGAGTCATAGATCCATACATCACATAGATGGCAAGACGGTGGAAGTGGAAGTGTCGAAATCATAATTTCAATCCCACGATATCCCCGAAAAATCCAGAATCTATGTGCATATATAACATATTATAAGAACAAGAAATTACAACATATGTACCTTGCAAATACTCCTCCTTTCTTGAATCTTCTCCTTGTTTGGGTTGTAGCAAACACCAAACACCTTCCTTGGTCTCTAAAGAGCATGTAAAGATGAAGAAAATTCAGTGTGTAAGGGTGGTTAGAGCACCAAACAAGATGAGTTCAAGTAGATGCTCAAGTGAGAGTTAGATCAAGACAAAGTTATATGCAATTAATCTCATACAACAATTACTTAAAATTGCATGAACAAATCTCAAGATCACTCCTCTCAACTTCCAGAACTCTTCTGATCCCTTAGCCTCTCTATTGAGTGTGTTTTTGGCTAAAAATTTGTGTACATAAGTGAAAATGTACCACTTGTCATTAAGTCAGTCACGATCGTGACAGCCATGCATACTTTATTTTTCATCCGATCTTTTATGCGTGTGACCTTTAGGTTTCCAATTATTTTGGTCACTTGAATTAACTCTTAATCTGAGCAAATCATAAAGAGTTTCATAATGCCAATTTATTGGAATATAAGTGAGTTAACACTCGAACTCTTCGATAGTTAAGTATCGGACTTATGAACCTTTCCATAGTCAATTACCATGCAATTTGTCCCTTCACCATCCTATACCCCATTTGGTTCAGAGTACGTGCTACGTGTCAACTCTCACTAAACTGACTATATCAGATTTAGTCCAATTGATGTTAGTTCTTGTCCTGAGGATCTCATTACTCTATGTGTCATTGAAGACTTTTTTCATGCCACACAATTACTCTGGCCAGAGACTCCCTAGTAATGACCCCGACAAGAAACTATGAGTCTATCAGGAGTGGTGAATCCTTTATTGGCTACCCAATTACCTTTGAATACCAATAGATGTACTCAATCACCACCCCAGAAGCGACCTCATCTTGAGGCAATAAGGAATAATTTCAAATCACAGGATCAGTATCCAAGATACTCTTGAGTACCTCAAGTCTAAGTGATTATGTTTAATAGATCATCCATATGATAATCTTATAGCGGGTCATCCTATGTACTTACTACTTTTAGTACCCATCTAGATGTTAACTTTAAACATCTCATGCTTATAGTTTGTGAGATCCACCGCTTGATCAAATCAAGGAGTATAACATGTGCTAGTTTATCCAGATTAACAATGTCCTGTCTCATTAATCCCATGACTTGGGATAATTTAGATACTGATATAATTGCACACGATAGGAATCCCATTATCATGATCTCATTGTGAATTCCTTAATGTTATGTTTTGTATCATGGACTTCATTAATTCGATTTAAGATAGACATCAATTCATAGATAAATGAGCATCAAATTAATAAAAATTGCCTTTCACTTTATTACTCAAAATAAAGCTTGTACAAAAGTATTAAAGGTGATTGCCTTTAGAGCATTACTCTAACAATCTCTCACTTGCACTAAAGTCAATCGCCTTTGTAACTAATACCATAAGCGAGTATACTAGAATCAAATCTCATTTGAGGAAGTGGTTTAGTTAAAAGATCAGCGATATTCTGATCTATGGGCACTCTCTCTATCTTCACATCACCTCTATCAATGATCTCCCTGATCAAGTGATACATCCTGAGTACGTGTTTGGATCTCTGATGAGACCTTGGTTCCTTGGCATGAGCAATAGCCCCATTGTTGTCATAATACAATAGTATCGAGTCTACAATGCTCGAAACTACTCCAAGTTCCATAACAAACTTCTTGATCCAAAAAATTTCTTTTGCCAGTTCCGTAGCTACAATGTACTCTGACTCGGTCATTGAATCTGCAGTCATCTCTTATTTGGAATTCTTCCAACTAACTGGTCCATCATTTAGTGTGAAATCGTGACCTGACTAAGATTTGGAGTCATCCTGGTCAGGTTGAAAACTGGCATTTGTATACCCACTCACTACAAGATCTCCATCTCCATATACCAAGAATACATCCTTCCTCCTTTTCAAGTACTTTAGGATATTCTTGACAGCCACCAGTGACACTCAATAGGATTTGATTGATATCTACTCTTAACACTTAGAGTATGTGCTATATCGGGTCTTGTACATAATATAACATACATGATTGATCCTATTACCGAAGCATACAGGATCAAACTCGTGTGAGTCCTCTCATCTTGCGTCTTGGGATATATAGATTTCGAGAGTTTTATTCCATGAGTCATAGAAAGAAACCCTCTCTTGGACTGCTCCATGCTAAACCTTTTTGGACTTTATTTATATATGCAAATTGTGAAAGACCTAATAACTTCCTTGATCTATTTGTATAGATCTTTATTCCCAATATATAAGTTACTTCTCTAAGGTCTTTCACAGAGATATTCCGGGACAACCAAATTTTGATAGATTACAAACTTGAGACATCATTTCCTATTAGTAATATATCATCCACATATAACACAAAGAATATGATAGCACTCTCACTAACCTTCTTTTACACATAAGGTTCATCCAGATTTTTTGAGAAACCAAACTCTTTGATTGTCACATCAAATCGGATGTTCCAAATCCTAGATGCTTGCTTCAATCCATAAATGCATTTTTAAAGCTTGCATACCTTTTTGCCATTTTTGGATATGAAGCCCTCAGGTTGTATCATATACACATCCTTAGTTAGGTTTCCATTCAGAAAAGTCATTTTCACGTCCATTTGTCATATCCCATAATCATAATGAGCAGCAATGACTAGGTTATTCTAATAGATTTAAGTATGGCTACAGGGCTAAAAGTCTTATCATAGTCAACGCCTTGACTTTGACGATAACCTTTAGCGACTAGTATGGCTTTATAGGTAATGACATTACCATCCACGTCGATTTTCTTCTTGAAAATCCACTTGCACCTTATAAGTTTTATCCCTTCGAGTAGGTCAACCAAAGTCCAAACTTGGTTTTCAAACATGAAATCCATTTCAAACTTCATGGCTTGAAGCTATTTTTCAGATTCTGAACTCTACAGAGCCTTTTCATAGGTTGTAGGCTCATCGTTCTCTATGAGCAATATGTCATTATGTTCACTTACTAGAAATTCATATCTCTCTAGAACATTACATATCCTACTTGACCTACGAACAGTTTGTGTGTCCGAAGGTTTAACTGTTGTCTCATCTCCATGAATAACAATCTCGTGTTCAGGCAGTTGACCTACGATTGTTTGAGCATTATAAACTTCAACAATTTCAACTTTGCTCCTACTGTCTTCTCTTAGAAGAAACTCTTTCTCTGAAAAGATAGTATGCTTTGAGATATAATTGTTTAATCCTATAAAAGTTTTTTCTAATGTGGTTTACCATTAAATGAGAGAGAATAAATTTCTCTAATGCAGTTTAGCATAAAGTTAAAAGAAATTGAGACTTACTAATAAAAAAATGATACATTTCATATCACATAGATATTAACCTAGTTTGTTACACTTCATTTTCTCATTCATGTTAGTGAGGTATTAGATATGCATGGTTGTATTGGATTTGTGTCGCATATGACACATGTATTTGAAATTTTTCGATATTGAAAGCCTTATGGGAGAGAATGATGAACTTTCATTATCTTTGGATCAAGTGGTTTTTGAAGTTGATCGACCTATACATTGATTTGGCTTAACCACTTTTACTAATTTTCTTGTTGCTTCAACTATTGTAATTCATTTTTGTTTAAAGGGGAGAATGTTAGTAATTTTCTGAAGTTGGACAATAATTAATTATTATTTTAACGATCTCATATTAAATAAATTGAATTTGATTTGGTTAAAGATGATAAAGAAACCCAATAAAAGATCTGATTCAATAAACTAAAGTATAGTGAAGAAAATGGATTCTAATTAATATGGGTCGAACATGCATTAGGCCTGTGATAGGAAGGCCTAGTACGATTATTATATATAGTTGCTAAAGTCTCTTGTTGTTTACTTAAGTAAGTTCGTGAATAGTCTAATTCTTTGGCCCATTAATAAGTTCACAAGTTAAAAAAGACATAGAAAGATGTTAATGATAGACGATGAAGCAACTTTCTTAAAGGTCGTATGGAAAGTTCAAAGATTTTAGGGTTAAAAAGCTCGTTCAAAAATATAGAAAGCAGATCGTGTCCTATTTGCTATGGTGAACCTGAGACTCTTGAACATATGTTGTTATTATGTCCCTGGGTGCAATGTGTTTGGCTTGGAAGTGCGCTGGGTTTAAAAATATCAAGGGAAGGATTGACCACTTTAGATAAATGGCTTCTGGATATGAGTGACTCTTTTCAGAGGGCAGACAATGGCAGTGATGCGGTGGTGGCAATTGCTGTACTATTTTGTACTATTTGGAACCAGAGATGTAAGGTGGTTTTTAACAAAGACAAACCAGGTCCTATTCGATGTATTGTGAAATGTAATGATTTGTTGGCCGAATGTAGACTTTCAAGACAGTCAGTTAGTATAAATAGTGTGCAGTCTCAGCAGCTTCATTGGACCAAGCCAGATGTAGGCTGTTTGAAAATGAATTGTGATGGAGCTTTTAACAATAGGGATGCAGGTGTGGCAGTTATTATCAGAAATGATAAAGGCGCCATTGTTGATGGTTTTGCTACAGATTGTAAAGCAGGTTCAACACTTGAGGTTGAAGCCAGAGCTGTGTATGAAGGAGTGAAGTTGATTTATCAGAAAGGATATCATAATGTACAAATTGAGATGGATTCACAGATTGTTCATAATGAAATTCTTAAGAATAAAGGGACAGGCCAGTGGAGAATTCATCCTTTTATTACTGATATTTTGTACAAGATACAACATTTGCAGGGTATCAATTTTTTCCTAATAAAACGTGAAGCTAATAGCGCCGCTGATTGGTTAGCAAAGCAAGTAAGCCGGAAGATGTGCATTGGTAATTGGGTTTTAGCACCTCCATCTTCTTTGGTTGGAATCTTGAGCAGAGATGACTTGTCAGCACCTCCTTAACTTTTTTCGTGTTGAAGTGATATACTTGAGTTACTACAGTGTTTAGTTCTCTTCTGTGTATTGCTTCTTTTTTTTCCTTTGATCTTTTGTGTGACACTATTGTTTCCATTTGTTCATTTTAATAAGATTTCTTCTTATTGGCCAAAAAAAAAGATAGTAAACTAGCTTTATAAGATCTTTTGGTAGGAAGATTGTCTAGAGTATGGTGGTTTGGGTTTGTTGTATGGACTTAGGGTGTAAGGAATTGTTGTAGATTCTTTTGAGCCCTTTTGGTAGCTAAGAGATTTCGGCTTAGAAATCTCTAGTTTGTACATAACCTTTATTATTTGTATAAAGATCTCACTAATTTACCCAAAAAAAAATTCAAGACTTAAGACCAATCAAGCTGGATTTTTTAATCATTGATGATATCTAATAGTTAAAAACTCAATTGATTCAGTCATTTTAACTGTAAAAATTTTAAATTGGCCAAAATTTAGTTTAATTCTTAACTTTCCTTTTTGATTTACTTTAATAATTTTTATTAAAATGTAGTTAATTATGAGAGTAAGAATTTTGTCATAAACAATCTTTTTGATAGTTAGAAATAAAATTGAGTACTACTAGACTTTTTTATATTTTACTAATGTTTTAAAAACTAGATCAAAAATTACATTAATAAATAAGAGGTTTAAGATTTAAAAGACATCAAAGGTTATCAAATTGACTAAAGATTAAATAAATTTAATAAATTTAAAATATAATTAAAATAAATTATCTTTATTTATCGAAGAATTTAAAGCTTAATTGAATAAAGATATAGATTAGATAATAGGTCGAGTTAGTGTATTTGATTTAATTCTAACTTATTAGACTCGAGTTTACTCAAATTATTATTTTATTAACTAAATTTGAGTTTAATTTAAAATTTTGTTAATTGAAATTTGAATTATTCATTTCAAAACTGTCCGACTAAATTTCTTTCCTTTCCTTTCCTCGCAAGGAAGACGAAAGCGCTCCACATTTTCCTCTATGTTGACTCAGACTCATGAGTCCATGCATTCCTGGCATCCTTGCCACCAGAGCTTGCTTTGCTCAATTGGTCTCCTTGTCCATAGCTACTGACACTGCCTGTAGTCGTCGCCCGACGGTACGAAATGCTTTTGTCTTTGAAGTAATTGATTGCTCAAATCGACCTCTCTCTTATTGTCTTGTTTCTGTGAGCTGGCTAATGACCAGTTGCTGGGCCTTCTTTTTTTTTTATAAAAGGAAAATGAACAGAGCAATTATACAACTAGTCTAAGAGAAACAAATTCCAAACAAATCTTTTAATAGAATAAGGTGATACTCAATAGGTGAAGTAGAAAAATATATAACGCTGTTAAGTGACCATTTCATCACAAAAGTTTAAGCTATTGTGTGAGGTCAATTTAATTGGTTTTATATATTCATTAACACATACTCTCAAGTAAAAGCCCTTTGGGTTTAAAACTTATACAAGTCCATTCTACCTTGTGCTGAATAATAAGCAAATGGTAAGATTTGAACTCACGACCACTTAGTCATAAAGTCTCTGATACCATATTAAGTACTGTTTCACCACAATAGTTTAAGTTGTTGTGTGAGACTAACTTAATTAATTTTATATATTAACTAACAAACGTCTACATTAAAGTGACTAGCACAGGTTGCTAGTCAGTGTAGGGACTTTTTTAGTACACTATCTAACATCCAAAAGAGAAAAAAGTATACAATTTTTGTAAAATCTAGAATAAATTCATATTAAATTTTAATTAATTTAAATTTAAATTCGGATTTATCCTGTCAGAACTACCCAATTTAATTCCTTTCCTTCACTTGCAAGTTAAATTATGATATTCTCTTGCAAGAATATCATTTCAACAACAGTGTGAACGCGCTCGACGTTTCACACTATGTTGACTTGGACTCCTGCCCCAGAGCTTGCTTTGCCCAATTGGTCCGTAGCTACCAAAACTGCTTGTAGTCGTCGTACGAAGAGCTTATAATCTTAAAGGCTTTGCTTGCCCAAATCGACTTTTATTGTCTTCTTTCTGTGAACTGCCTAATTTGCAGTTGTTGGGACTATTAGGAGATTTCCTAACATCGAAAAGATCAGAAAGAAAAAGTGCATAATTTGATATCATTAGGACTTTTGTAAAATCTTGAATATGATGTAATTTCTGGAATTTTATATTTTTTTTTAAAAAAGAGAAGAGGCAGAAAAATTCTAAATTTATAAGGAAATTGTTAATTACTCCTAATTAGTTATTTTAAATTTAAATTAAAATTGTTGATGAATTAAATTTGAAACTTGAAATATTATAAATAGAAGAACTAGATAATACATATAAAAAATGTATAATGTCACTGTTGAATCTAAATTAAAATTATTTTTAGTTTGAGGCATTACAATTTATGGGTTTTTTTTTCTTATACGCATGTTTATTTGAATTTGGTTAATTGTATTGTAATTTTGGATAAACTGGACAATCAGATTTAGTTTCAGGCGTTAGACAATCTTATTAATTATTTGGAGAACCTACAATTTCCCTTGAAAATAGTAACATATTTATTTTTACTTCCAATTTGAAGAAAATGTTGCAACTGCGTCTTCACGCTGCTCCAAGACTGACAATCTCCGTGTGTCCAACTTTCTTCCTCAACTTGGCAACCATCAATACGGCGTCGAATCCATCTCCGATCACCACCACTTTCTCTTTGTTGTCTCCTTCTAAACCCAGAAATGTGACTCCTGAATCCATTTCAAAGTACAACATCAGTTTCTGAAATCAGTAAATGCCGCTAACGCATTTCGCTATAACCTTACTCCTACGACCTCGAACTACAACTTACGCATTTGTTATGCTTGAACAGAATAGGATTGGTATATTTAGAACTTAGAACAGAAAGCTAATGTTACATAATGTTAAATTACCATGTGAATCTGCAACAATCTTGAGAGCCTTAGTCCGGCACTTCTGGCAAATCATCGTCACTTTCAACACCATCTTTTGCTGTAGAACCGTGACAAAGTTTACGTGAAAGTTAGTTTCTGTTCACTGAGAATCAAGAAAACAGAAAAGATGTGTAAATTTTCGAAGCATACCTTCATTCTTTGTTGTGTATACAATCGGAAGAGTTCTACACAAGTAACTAGAGATAGATGAATGACTGAATCTGTAGAGAAGAACTGGGAAAGGTCTGAGTCGTATATGAATTGTGGTTAGGTATTTAAGCTTTAGATTTTGTTCTATCCTTTCACGTTGTACCCACCGCGAACGCTAGTTCAGTATTTAATTTTTTGATTTAATAATTAGTTTTGTTATATTTTGTAAACAATAAATTAAATAATTGTATTTAATATTTTCTATTTTTATTAAGTTTTAAAATTTTCAATTGTTAAAGATAATTTATTTCAATTATATTTTAAATTTTATTTAGTCTTTAATCGATTAATGATACATTTTTAAACATTAAACCTCTTTTCATACAATTTTAACATATAATCCAATTTTTGAAACATTACTATATAATATTATCAAAGAAATTCATAATTAGAAACATATCACTAACTATTAATTTCTTGATGTGATTATTTGCAGCTAAACATATTCATAATTAAGGATGTCAATTAATCAGGATTACTTGTGATTTTTAATTTACAAATACACATTAAATTTGATATATTATGATCAATAAAATAATTTTGAATTGTACGGAAATTATACAAATTTTCTAAACAAGATATCGTAATATCTTTTTTCTTTTCAAAATCACATGTGACTAATGAATTACTCATTTTAGTCTCCAAAAAGAGCTCACTATAATAAAAGCATAAGACAATAATTCAAGATTAGTCCTCTTTTTGTCAAATAGACAATATTCTTAACCAATGTCTAAATTTTGAGAATCATAATGTCCAAACAAGACTAGAGTTGTTGAGAAAGTCTTCTTTCGTTGGGGCTCTAAAAGACTTCTAAGTCTTCGTCCGTTCGTCATCGCCATGACGTGCACGACGGTAAAAGCTAAAGTTAGGAAGGGACAAAAATTCCTTATCAACTATGTTCCGCAACCATATTTTTAACAGATTTTATTATTATTATTAAAATTGAAATAATTACTAATAATTAAATAATTGGACCGATTTTATCATAAAATTTTGAATTGATTAATTTTTTA
>JAOTAZ010000008.1:2832607-2846514 GCA_025629785.1 Erythroxylum oxycarpum | reverse complement strand
ATTTTTTGAAAATTCCTAAAATTCACCAAAAATTCTGAAATAATAATATGACTCTCCAAATAAATTTTTCACTAAAAAATAATTCACCAAAAATTTCTAAAATACTCGAAATGTATAAAAATTGCCAAATCACATTTAATACATTCCAAATAAATCCATAATTTTCATTTATAAACCAATTTACCCGAAAAATATCATGAATGTATGTACAATTATTGTATGTATCCAAAATGCTTATGCACAAATAAGCAAAAATTCAAATATGCAAAGCATAAAATGTACTGAATTTCCTTAATATCCTAACCCCTAATATGGGGTGTTACAATTCTTCCCTCCTTAAGAAATTTCATCCTCAAAATTTACCTGATCCAAATAGTTGTAGATACGGAGCTTTCATGGTTTCTTCCGATTCCCATGTTGCTTCCTCAAGTCCATGATGTTGCCAGAGTACTTTTACTAAAGGCACTGACTTGTTCCTGAGCTGCTTAACTTCTCTGGCTAAGATAGAAACTGATCCTTCTTCATACGACAAATCCCGTTGTACCTGAATTTCTTGCATTGAAATTTTATGTGTCACATCAGACCGATATCTTTTTAGCATCGAAATGTGAAACACATCATGTAGCCTGGCCAATTCTTCAGGCAAAGCCAATTGATAAGCTACTAATCCAATTCTTTTCTGAATTTCATAAGGAACAATGTAATGCAGACTAAGTTTACCTCTTTTTTTTTACCAAATCGAAGTACGTTCTTGCACGGTGACACTTTCAAGAACACCTTATCGCTTACCTGATACTCAATATCTCTCTTTTATTTTAGGTCAGCATAAGACTTCTACCTATCACTGGCAGCTTTCAACCTTTGTTGAATAATCTGAATCTTTTCTTCAGTATCTTTCACAATTTCAGGCTCGATCATCTTGCTTTCACTTAACTGATTCCAAGATACCAGAGTTCTACACTTTCTACCATACAGCGCTTCATAAGGCGTCAGGTTAATGTTAGTCTGATAATTGTTGTTGTAACATATCATTAGTTCTCTAAGCATTATAAATCTCTTGCTTATCATCCATTCTCCAAGCATCACATATCTCCTGTATCAAAGTAGGCCCTGCTTTCAATTGAGCTATCAAAGCTCCATCAGACACCAGTCTCCATTCATTCTGTTTAAGTGATAATGCCGAAATGGTCTTTCGACTCAAGGCATCAACTATAATATTAGCTTTACCCGGATGATAATCCATAATACAATCGTAGTCTTTAAACAATTCTAATCGACGCCATTATCTCAGATTGAGTTCCTTCTAGGGAAGTAAATACTTCAGACTTTTATGGTCTGTGAAAATTCTACATTTTTTTACCATACAAGTAGTGTCGCCAAATTTATTTATTTTTTTGGGGCAAACCCTAATGTTACAAATTCCAAATCATGAATAGGGTCCACCTATCACCAATTGGTTTTAAAATGGAACCTCACTTGGGCTTGTATGTGGTCTAGCTTTTTTTCTCGTGTGGGCCCATAGGCCCATCGTAAATTCTAACATGGTATCAGAGCAGCTTGCTCTTATGTTAGTTGTTAACACCTCCGAATGATAGATACGTGTTAGACCCACACGTGAGGGGGGTGTGTTGAAATATAAAGAGTGGGAGTTGTCCCATATTGGAGAAAGAGAGGAAAGTAAACTAACATATAAGTCTAGTGGGCTACTCCACCTATTACCAATTAGTTTTAGGACGGAACCTCACTTAGACTTATATGTAGTCTAACTTTCCTTCTCGTGTGGGCCCGTAGGCTCATTATAAATTCTAATTAGTGAATATATAAAACCAATTAAGTTGGCCTCGCACAACAGCTTAAGCTATTGTGGTGAAATGGTTACTTAACATGGTATCAGAGCCTTTATGACCAAGTGGTCGTGAGTTCAAATCCTACCATCCACTTATTAATCAGCACAAGGTAGAGTGAGCTTGTGCAAGTTTCAAGCCCAAAAAGCTTTCACTTGAGGGGGTGTATTAGTGAATATATAAAACCAATTAAGTTGGTCTCGCACAACAGCTGAAGCTATTGTGGTGAAATGGTTACTTAACAGAAAACATGGTCAATCAAATTATTGCGACAATAGGCAGCAAGTAATGTAGTGTAAAGTTGAGCTGTGGGTTCTAATCCTGCTTCAAGCATTTCATCGAATAGTTGATGAGCATCGCATCTTCCCAACAAAACTAGAAGCTTCATGTAGGTTTCTTCTTTTTGATGTTAGAAAGGTTGTTGCTTTAACATCTCGAAAACCTAGTGAAGAAAAAGATTGAAACTTTACAAAACCCAGTTACCAAAAATACATCGAAATGTCAACAACAAATAAAAAGAGGAAGAACCTCAAGTGTTTGTGACCATTGTTTCTTTTAAATGGAATCAGATAGAGCTTTAGTGATGGTATTGGCCCAGGCCTTAGCATCAAACTTGCGGTCGAGTTTCTTCTTAAGATTCTTAATGGGGGCTCTCTTGGGACGTGAAATTTCAGCGATGACTGGGTACTGGGCTTGCGTCCAATTTTGTTGCTGCTTTTAGGTAGAAGAAGAAGAAGGTGTAGTTCTAGTAGAGGGATAAGCACATTAGAGAAGAAACATTTGATGATTTTTGATCTTCTTGTTATTGTTTATGTTGACATTATTGCAAGGAAGAGGAGAGGAGACAAGTGAAGAAGAGAAAGAGCATAACATGATTGATTTTCGCCAAAAGACACAATTTCTCCTTCTATGCTTCGCTTTAGAAGCTTCACCCACTCTTGCTCTCTCAAGTTTTATCTCACACTTGTCCTTTTCTTCTTCAATTACTCTGCTTATATTTGTTCACTGCTCTTGATATTTTCCATCCTAATCCAAAGTAAACAATGGAAGGAGCCAATTTAGACAATGAAGTTTGAAGAAGGCATTAGTAAGAAAATGGTGGTTATTAGCTTTCTTTCCTTTTTTTTTTAACTAATCAAGTTCTCTATTTTCAAGCCTAAAAAAAGATTGAGACCGTGCAATTCAGTGAACCCTCCACTCTTCTGATTCATTATGATCATTTGGTAAAAGAAATTTTACTGATAAATTTCTGCCAATCCATGACCTCCAAACAAAGGGGAAAAGGTGAAATCTTTTGCTACACAGTGACAGGTTTTGTTGCTTATTTGTTTCCAAAATGATAGAACACCAACACTTCCCAAATAATAGGGAAAATGCTCACAAAGTTGCAATCTTTTTTGGTAGTACTATCCTATCCTATGTAGGATGAGAAGAAAAAGATTGTCTTATACTCTACTTAATGGATAATAGACACTGAGCCAATATCTAAACAAAATGTATTAAACAGAGCACCCATTTGAGTAGTTCACTAACAAATCTCAAACACTCAAAACTTGCTTTTCTACATATTCTTTTTTTGTAAATCTTTTAAACTATATGATAATAACAACGTGATCAAAGGTAGAGAACAAAATTAAGTTTAGAAGAAGGGAATGAAATAAATAATGAATCATCAACTTTTGTACACGCCACTGCTGCAAGGGCTCGACTTTGAGGTACAATGTGATCTTCTTTACAGCTTTTACCAGCAGATATTGAGAATTCAAAGAAATTTGTCTAATCTCTCTATTGCCTCTCACTACTATCCAATCCAACTTTCTGCCAATTCACAACTCTTGAGATAAAGACGTAATCCATAAGATACCCTCCTAGTTATAATCATTAGAGTTTCTACACCTGATGTTTCCTTCTATCATCTAGATCGTTGCTTGTTTCTATGTCAGATTTGTACTAATGAGACTCGAACCCTTCTACTCCTGTCAGGTTTTTTTGCCATCTACAATCCTAAAATTCCATCCACAACCACATTTAGTTGCGATTTCCTTAAATATATAAATATATTAGTAACTCCAACTTTCTGCCAATGCACAACTCTTAAGATAAAGGCGTAATCCATGAGAACCCTCTTGGTTATAATCATTAGAGTTTCTACACCTGATGTTTCCTTTTTATCATCTAGATCGTTGCTCGTTTCTGTGTCAGATTTTTACTAGTGAGACTCGACCCCTTCTACTCTTGTCAGGTTTTTTTCCCATCTTCGGTCCTAAAATTTCATCCACGACCACATTTAGATGTGATATCCTTAAATATGTTAGTAACTCCAACTTCACGTAAAAATCGTATGAGAATAAAGCATCTCTAGTTAGTAAGAATTTAGGGAGATGGATGCTATTTTTAAATGTTCCCTTGTAAACAAATAACAATCTGAAATCAAATGGAACTCAAATAAAAAGCCCAAAGCAAGTTTCAGGATCAAACCTCTCTTGGCACAGGATATTCTTCAGATTCAAGCATGCGAACTACTTGACTCATCTTTAGTCTCTTTTTAGCTTCTGGATCTACACATCTTAAAGCAGTTAGAAGAGCTCGCTTAAGGGCACTAGTCAATGGTGTAGTCTTAATCGTAGGGTCTACCACCTCTTTTGTGCACCTTCTTGCAACCATCATCTTCCACCATTCCACTAGCTTTGTTTTAAGGAACCAACCATCGGAATTAAAAAGCAACATTGTGAATTATATTTTTGTGGTACACAACTATATTCACCTAGGAATCGTACATAAATAAAATAAAAGCATGCTACACTAGATTCTTGAAAAGAAATGGCAAGACAACCTTTTGATCTGGAAGGTAGATTAGCGAGGGAGATTGAAGTGATCGGTAGTGATGATGCGTGAAAGACACAACTCCTTTTGTTAAGTTTGAGAGAGAGAGGGTGAATATTTGGAAATTAAGGTAAAATTAGGGTTATGTAAAAATTGAATAAATATTGTGTTTTTTTTCTTTTCTGAAAATCCAGGTGGCATTTAAGGCAGATCAGCGAGAGAGATTGAAGTGATCAGTAGTGATGATGCGTGAAGGAGACAACTCCTTTTGTTAAGTTTTCGAGAGAGGGTGAATATTTGGGAATTAAGGTAAAATTAGGGTTAAGTAAAAATTAAAGAGATATTATGTTTCTTTTTTCTTTCTGAAAATCCAAGTGGCATTTAAAATTCATCTAGCCTCTCCAGACACTTTTTATATATAGTAACGACGTGTGTATAACACTTCCTAATTTTCGTCCAAAATAGTTCAACTTTGAGCAGACTCGTGAACGTTTAGAATTTTATTGAGCAAATTAAAAAGTTTGGTCCTATATTGATCAAACAAAAAAAAAAGATTGGCTCCAATTTGGGTTTTAGCCAAGATTTAGGTCAGATAATGCTAGAGACTACTTCAATCAAATTCTTACCCCATTCTTCCAGAAAAAGGGAATAATTCATGATTCTCTTGTGTAAGAACTCCATAATAAAACGGGGAAGCAAAATGAAAAAATGGGCATCTCCTTGAGAAAACCCAAGCCCTATTATTTCAAAACCATGTGTCTAAAGTTATTTTGGAAGAAGCAAATCTTAACGCCTCTCATCTCATAAATCATTTACCGTCTCGAACCTTAGGTTTTAATAGTCTTAGGAACAATCTTAATAGTCCTAGGGATATTCTTTCAACTTTTTACCCAAACCTAAACACTACAAACAACCTTGTCCCCAGGGTCTCTGGGTGCACATCCGTTATCCATGTCCACAGTCAAAATAGGGAGAAATTAGATCCAAGGGCTTTAAAGTGTGTCTTTGTGGGCTATTCGTCAACTCAAAAAGGGTGCAAGCGTTACCATCCTCCATCAAAGAAATTCTATGTCTCGATAGATGTCCCATTTAATGAACAACAACTTATGTCACCAATCCTTATCTTTAGGGGGGAATTTAACTAAAGAAGATAAGTAAGATTTTTTGTTTGATTTGTCATTGTCTAAGACTCTATCTGATCCTCCTACATCTACTTCCACACCTCTTTGTTCATCCAAAACACCAAATTGACCATAAGAAAAACCTTATGTGAGATTTGGCAAAGGTAAAGTATACACAAAAAGGAATATGGTTGTCCCAGAATCTATGCAAGTCCAAAAGTCCAAATCTGATCCTTTGAATGAGGTAACAATTTCTAACTCTCCATTACAAGATGAAAATGAATTTCATGAGAATAATAATGAGCAGGACCTTCTGATTGCCATAAGGAAAGGAACCAGAGAATGTACACAATGACCATTATACCCTCTTGCACATTTTCTGTCGTTTAATTTTCTTCATCTCATAGAGCTTTCCTTGTAAGCCCTCTCTGAGGCTTTTTCTAAAGGAAAATGGAAACAAACTATGAATATGGAGATAGAGGCATTAGAGAAGAACAAAACTTGGGAATTGGTTAAGTTACCAACAAGAAAGAAACCGATGGGTTATAAATGGGTGTATACAGTGAAGTATAGAGCAGATGGGTTGACTGAGAGACATAAGACACGATTGGTGGCCAAGGGATATACTCAAACTTATGGAATTGATTATCTAAAGACCTTTTTCTCCTGTTGCAAAGATGAATATTGTTAGTGTTGTTACCACTCGTAACTAATTATGGTTGGGATTTGCAACAGTTCGATGTCAAGAATACATTCGTACATGGAGATCTAAAGGAGGAGACATACATAGAGGTTCCGCCTAGTTATAAGAATAACTTAGTTACTCATACTATGTGTAAATTAAAAAAGGCATTGTATGGCTCAAGCAATCACCATGGGAATGATTTGGTAGATTTGCAAGAGTTATGTTGGCCATGTGATACAGCCAAGGAGGCCACACACTATTCATTAAACACTCTCCCTTAAGGGGATTTACAACACTTTTGGTGTATGTCGATGACATACTAGTAACAAAAGATTATATTAAGGAAAAAAAGGTTTTTGAGTTAATGTTTCGCTAAGGAATTTGAAATCAAGGCATTGGGGAGGCTGAAGTATTTTCTCAGGCTTGAAGTTGCTCACTCTAGGATGGTAATTTTTTTTCTCTCAACAGAAGTTTGTTACTGTTGAAGAAGATTGAGAGGACAATTTCTTTATTTTTCTTTTACTCTTTTGGGTTACAATACATCATAATATATACAGTAAGTCTTAAATACATAATAGGAAACTACCTAATATAAAAATAGAGAAAAATCTTAACTAAAAACCCTCAAATCAAAGGATATCATTAACAACCATAATATCTATCAAATAATAATAGTGTTTACAGCTAATATACATCTCGACACTCCCTAGGAATAAATATCTTCCATTCTTAACTTGGAAATATTATCATGAAAGTTGGAGCTATTTAACCCTTTGGTAAGAACATCAGCGAGTTGGCACCCTGTTGGAACATAAAATAGACATACTAGTCCCTCCTTTAACTTCTCTTTGATGAAATGTTTGTCAATCTCGATGTGCTTAGTCCTATAATGTTGTATAGGATTATGAGCAATGTTGATAGCAGATTTGTTATCACAGTAGAGTTTTACAGGATCTTCCCACTTGACTCTTAAGTCATTTAGGATAATCTTCAGCCACATCATCTCACATAAACCTTAAGCAATTGCTCTGAATTCTAATTCAGCAGATGGTCTAGCTACAACGATATGCTTTTTACTCCTCCATGTTACAAGATTACCTCCAAAAAACGTACAGTACCCAGTAGTTGATTGTCTATCCACTATAGATCCTCCATAATCTGCATCGGTGTAGACTTCAATGGCAAGATCCTTTTGTCTTTTGAGCATGATTCATTTTCTTGGATTTCCTTTCAAATGTTGTAACACTCTATAAGTGACTTATAGATGTGACTCCCTCAGATCATGCATGAATTGACTAATTACACTTATAAAGTATGTTATGTCTAGTCGAGTATGCGCAAGGTAGATGAGCCTCCCTACAAGCCTCTGATACATTTTCCTATCCACAAAAGGTTCTTCTTTTGCTTCTCCAAGTTTTTTATTAGCTTTATATTGGTGTAGATATCGACTTACATCTAATTTTCCTTGTCTCCCTTAATAAATTAACCACATATTTTTGCTAGGATATGAAAATCTCCTTTTTAGAGTATGTCACCTCAATACCTAGAAAGTACTTCAATCTCCCAAGTTCCTTTATCTAAATTCCTTAACCAGCCATTGTTTCAATTCTAGTTTTTCCTTTTCAGCATTTCCAGTGACAATGATGTCATCCATATACACAAGAAGTGTCATCACTCCCCCTACAGATAAGTGCTTTATGAAAAGAGTATGATTACCTTGACTCTTTTAGTATCCAAATGTTTTTATAAGGTAAATCTTCCAAACCACGCTCTTGGTATTTGCTTTAGTCCATAAAGGGCCTTCTTCAACTTGTAAACTTTATCTCTCGTTTCTTTTTCAAATCTTGGAGGGATATCCCTGTAAATTTCTTCATTTAAGCATCCATGAAGAAATGCATTCTTTACATCATATTGTAAAAGTTGTCAATCAAAATGTGCTGCTAGGGATAGTAGAATCCTAATAGTGTTCATTTTTTCCACAAATGCAAATGTCTTCTAATAGTCTGCCCCATAAGTCTTGAGTATATCCTTTATATCTCTCAAGTGATTCATCAGCCTTATACTTAGGTGTAAAAATCCACTTACAACAACTATGCTCTTCCCCGTCTATCCACAATCACCCAAGTTTGATTCTTTTTTAGAGCAGTCATTTCCTCTTTCATGGCATTTTTCTATTCTCTTTTTAACAGTGCCTCAGATACGATAGTAGGGATAAAAATGGGGTTAAGGCTTGTACTGAATTTCTATGATTTGGTGACAAATTTTTAAGTGACACATAATGAGACAACGGGTACATGGGTCTTTTGGTGCATTCTCTACTGCCTTTTCTGATAGCTATAGTAAGGCGCATATCATCACTAAGTGGTTCTACCGACTATGTGCTTAGGGATGGATCTAATCTTACCGTGGGGGTTCTTGTCAAATATCGAGTTGGATTCCTGAACTTGTTGCAGGTCCGAAACTATCCTCTTAGTATATACCAACAAAAATGTCAGAGCATTATGAATAACCTAATCTGGAACTTGAGAAGATATAGTTTCAAGAACCTGGGCTGGATTCGGAATAGATTCTACAAAAGTAGAAATTGATGATGGACTCTGATTTCATGAAGGATAGGCTCTAATGGAGAATTAGGGAGTGATACTGACTTTACTGGACAACTTGGGAGATCAAGGGAGCAAGTACTATCAAAATATCTTCTAGTAAGGATGTAGTCTCCCGCTGAAGTTTGGATTGTTTGAAGTATGGTTGGTGTTCTATGAAAGTCACATAAGCTAAAACATAGAGTTTTCTAGTTAGAGGATTATAGCATTTGTAATATTTTTGTGTAGAAGAATAGCTAAGGAAAACACACTTATGTGCTCGGGGATCTAATTTTCCTCTTTAATGTCTATGAATGTGAACAAAGGTTGTGCAACCAAACACCCTAAAATGAATACATTAGAACTTCGAAACTCTGGATAAAAGGAATTAAGGACCTTCATGGGACTTTTATTAGATAAAACTCGAGAGTGCAGTCTATTGATCATATGAGTAGTTATGAGGACGACCTCCCCCCAATAAGATTTTGGAACATTTTTGTGAAAAAGTAAGGCTTAGTCACATTGAGTAAGTGCCCATTTTTACATTCAACCACATTGTTTTATTGAGGCGTGTCAACACAAGAAGAATCATGAATAATCCCTTGCCTTTGAAAGTATGAAGTCATTGTGTGGTTGAAGTATTCCCTAGCATTGTCTAACCTAAAATTCTTAATTTTAACCCCAAATTGATTGTGAATCATAGAAAGAAAATTAGGGATAACAGTGCTAACATTAGATTTTTGTTCAAGTAAAGCTGTAACTCTAGTACAATCATTTATAAATGTAACAAACCATCTAGCACCAAAAATATTTGAAATAGGAAAAGGACCTCATATATCACTATGAATCAAATGAAAATGTTTAGAACTTCTTTTATTATTAATAGGAAAAGATATACGAGTGTGTTTTGCCAACGCACACATTTCACAATGAAAATCTAAAATGTCTAATCCTTTGAACAAGTTAGGAAACATTAATTTAACGACTCTAAACATAGGATGACCAAGGCGAAGATGATAGAGCCAAATGGTCTCTTTATTGGAAGAATCTAAGCAAAGGCACAGATAAATTATTCATAATACTCTAAGATGAATCAAGGTGATAGAGACCATTCCTTTCCTTAGCAAGTCCAATCTTCCTCCCTGAGCCCAGATCTTGCAAAACACAATAACCAGGAGAAAAAATTGAAAGGCATTTAAGATCATAAGTAATTTTTTTAATTGACCCAAGGTTGGTTGATAATTTTAACACATGAAGTACATTTTTAAGAGTGAGGGCAGGTGTAACCATAATGTTTCCTATACTTGCAATGGTAGCCAAGGATCTATTTGCCACCATAATCTTCCTATTACTAGGGCAAGGGTTATAGATATTGAAAAAACATGGTGAATGAGCCATCTAGTCTGTAGCTCGGGAATCAATTATCAATGAATTAATGTAGTTGTGTCTGAGACATTCATGCAAATGGAGAATGAAGACTTACCTGAGAGAGCCAATGAACAAGGCCCAGATGGTTTTTCATGAGAATCTAGCAAGTTTTTCAATTTTTCTATCTCCTCACTACTGAATCCACCATTATCCACCTTTGCTGAAGGTGTCACTAATAGTAGGATCCATCAAGTCCCAAAGCCATGACATAATCATTGAATCATCTTCATCCATGCTTCAAATGTTGGGTCTTGCTTTGCTGGTCCATTTCTTGTGACATAGCTAAGTCTTCCTTTACCCTTTAGGTATGTACGAATGAATTGAGACCATTTCAGATGGTTTTTTCCATTGAGTCAATAAGAGGCTCTAATGTTTTGTAACTCACTAATTTTTGGGACAAAATTTACCTCCATTGGATGGAATTGTCGATTGTAGAGATAGTGAAGGAATAGAAGGTTTAAAAAACATAAGACTTTGGAAAAAAAATTACAACAATTAAGGCTGTGAAAAAAAACTAGAGAAAAACTAACAACAATGAAGGTTGCACAACAGCAAAATTTTGACAAGGAAACCCTCAAGATTTGATCCTATGTTGAAGAAGATTGAGAGGAAAAATTCTTTCTCTTACTCTTTTGGGTTACAATATATCAGAATATATGCAGTAAGTCTTAGATATAGAATAGGAAACTACATAATCTAGAAATAGAGAAAATCTTAACTAAAATTCCTCAAATCAAGGGATATCATTAACAACCATAATATCTATCAAATAATATTAGTGTTTACAGCTAATATACATGTCAACAGTTACAAATATTCTCAAAGAAACAGGCAATACAACATGCAAACCAGCAGGCACTCCCATGGATCTGAATCTTAAGCTTGGAAAGGCAGAGGAGGATGCAATAGTAGATAGAAAAATGTACTAAAGCCTACTAGGGAAACTCATTTACTTATCTCACACGCTACCAGATATAGCATATGCTATAAGTGTGATTAGTCAGTTCATGCATAGCCCAAAGAAAGTTCATCTGCAAGTAGCTTACAGAGTACTACATTATCTTAAAGGAATGCCAGGGAAAGGTATTTTGTTTAAAAGGAATGGAGGATTGGTACTTGAAGCATACACTAATGTTGATTTTGCTTATTCAATTGTCGATAGAAGATTGACATGGAGAAATAAAAAAAAAAGGAGTGGTAGCTCGGCCAAGTGCAGAAGCCAAATTCCAGGCAATGGCTCAAGGTGTATGTGAACTACTTTGGTTAAAAATCATCATTAAAAACTTGAAGATTAAATGAGACGGTCCTATGAGACTCTATTGTGACAACAAGTCTACGATAAGTATAGCTCACAATCCGGTACAATATGACCGAACCAAGCACATCAAAATCGACGGGCACTTTATCAAGGAGAAGCTGGACAGTGGACTGATTTGTACTCCTTATGTGTCTACAGATTATATCCTTAAGATATTATTGGTTAAAATTCTGATAAGATTGGTTAAGATTCTGATAGGATACACCATAATTTATGGCTAACTTTCTGCTCAGACATTATCTTCAATGCAATTGAGACACAGCAAGAAAATGAAAAACAAAAGCTAATCAGGTTAAAGAATTGGAGTGAGTACAGATTGTCTGCTTTACTTTCCTACGATTGCAATTCATATTTCATGTGCAGGAAAGCGACAAGAGAGCTTACCATAAGCACTTAATCTCTCTTACTACCCCGAGGAGCGCAAACTTTTTCCAACCCTTTACCAAGTGAAGCTCTAAATCCATCTTCCTTCGGTGAACATATTCTCTCCAACCCTCTCCCCAAGGAAGCTCCAAGCTTACCTTCCTTCTTTGGCGAAGAAACATGATTTTCGGGTTCCTTATTCTTCGGATGGATTGTCTGAACAATGGCTTCAATTTCTTCCTTTGCTCTTTCAAAAATATTTGGACCTTTGATCTCATCAATTCTAGTATTAACATCAATGTCATCACTTCTTCCATGAGTTTCTTTATCATGAAGAACCTGTGACTTCTCAAGGTGGATCATCGCTTCGAAGTGTTCCTTTGCTCTGTCGATTAGATTTGGTGCCTTTGCCTCGTTGTCTGCCAGTGTAGAGAACAAACATTTAGACAAGTTCAAGATTAACAGAACAGACATGGTAGCAGACAATCAGGAAGTGGTGCCACTGTACAACATCAAAACCATGAAAGGATAAAGCATTCTAAAGCAACGTCTGTCAGGAACCTGCTTTCTCCGCTTCTAACTCTGCCTTTGTAGATTGATCCCTGAACAGAAATGACCACATAAGAACTACAAAACAGAACGAGCCTGCCTTATCTAAAATGTAGTCTCCATTCTAGTAGTAACAAGTTGATTCAGACCTTTTATCAGAAACTTTGTGCTCTTTCTTAGTATGAATTGTTTGGACAAGAGCCTCTATTTCCTCCTTGGCTCTCTCAAACATGTTAGGCGCTTTGACGTCATTCAATGGCTCATTACTTGTTCCGTGAGTCTCCTTGCGATGGTGATTTTGATGCACTTTTTTAATCTCCTCTTTTCCCTTCTTAAATAGACTTGGTGGTGCCCTCACATTTTCATCTGCCAGAATCACAAAAACCATCAGAAAGAACTCAGTTCTGCGTTCTAGTTTGCTTCCAGGGTATTCAGAATTCACTAACTCAACTACAGAATCACAACCTAACAAGTATTGAGATCAGAGAATTTAATCACTGCCCATCAATCCACCTTGACAGAAACGATCAACAAATTACGCATATGCTGCGTTTGAACGTGTTAAAAGGAGAAAATGATGCGTGGCCTTTTCTTCATTTCTTCATTTGAAGAAAAGGAAAACAAGTGAAAAACAAACTTGATCTGCATTATCTTGTTTTCACAGAAATCAATCAAATCAAGTTTTCATAATACATACGCAAAACACGAACAAGTTTGATATGCTGTATCTTGAAAAGTAAACACAAACATTTGACGAGCGACTTCCATGATCAGAGAATGAGAGAAATCGTACCCGATTCAGCCATTTGATCGAAGTTGACGACGGAGAGATTCGGTTGAAGCGAGTTGGTGGTTGGTTTTGGTATGTGATTATAATTTTTCAAGGAAACAAAGTTGGTGGGCAATCCGCAATTGATCCATTCTTGTTTAGAAGAGAAACAAACGACGTATGTTTTTGCCACGTCAGACAGTTCAAACTCACCTGCCTTCCTTTTAAACTGACTTTCCGTTATCTTTCACGTTTTGCATATGACGTTGACGGCAAATTAATAAATATAATGGATAGAATAAATTAATTTATTACAAGAATTGCAAAATAGTATCTAAATTTTATAAAATTACAAAGTAATTATTTAATATATTATTTAATATAAATTTTTTACTTGATTTCAATTATATCTCAAAAAATTATAA
>JAOTAZ010000008.1:2799993-2814473 GCA_025629785.1 Erythroxylum oxycarpum | reverse complement strand
AACAACGAGAATTATTAAAGTAAAATGAATCGAAAGTTAAAAATAAATAAATATTTAATTCAAATCGGTTTATTTTTAAACCACCCTTATAGCTGAAAATTAAAATTAACCGGCTAATAAATGAATAAAATAAATGCTCAATTTATTGCAAAATAAGCAAAAAATTAGCGTTCAATGTCTTTGTTACACGCGCGCGTATAGACACGCCCACAGAGACACTTCCAGAGGAACAGTGACATCCGTTTGGGAGTTGGGAAATTAAAACCAAAAATTGGGTGAGATTAGAAAAGAAGTGTTGTTTTAGTGTGAGAGTGTGTTTGAGGGAGGTAGAGAGAAAAAGTAGAAATGTCAATACCTAGAAGACTAGGAGAGACCCAACTTTTTTTCATTTCACCTTTGGTTTCCCAATCTTTGATTGGATTCACTTCTGTAATTAACTAACACTAGAATAGCTTTTTTTTTTCTTGTGTTTTTTGTTCTTAGTGGGAGCTAAGAAATTCTGATATTTAGACTAGGAAGATCTTCAATTTGGCTCTGTGGCTTTCCCCGTCTCCGTACGAGTTTTTTGGATTTGTCGGTGCGGTTGTTGCGGTGGTGTATAGTGTTGCTTTGTTTGATTTTTCAATTTTAGCGGCATTGAACTTTAGAAGTTTGGAAATTGTTTACTTTTCAATTAGGTTTTTTTTTTTTAGTCGTATCTAGAGTTTCGATTCTTTTCTGTGGATTTGGGATTTGATATGGAACCCCGTGTTGGCAATAAATTTCGGCTTGGTCGAAAGATCGGCAGCGGGTCGTTTGGCGAGATCTATCTGGGTTTGTAAATTAGCTTCGTGATACTGTGCTAGTTTTTTTTTTCCCCCTTTTGGTTTTTGCCCTAAAGTTGTTTGCTTGGTGTGATTGAATTATAGGTACCAATATCCAGACTAATGAAGAAGTCGCTATTAAGCTTGTGAGTAGTCTCTTTCATTTGTTAGTGTACTTCTATTATTATTTTTCATTTTCTTTGCGGTTTTCTTCTATTTCTGAATTGCCAACGTTTAATATCACCTACTGGATGGTTTTGGCTATATATGAATTTACTGCCCAACTGTAAGATTGGTATAACTCCGTTGAAAGTAGAAAAATGATGGTTGTCGGGTCCTCTTAGCTTCTATTAGCAACTAGTATAATATAAACATGGTTGGACTTTGAAGGCTTGAAACTGCTTTGACAAAACTTTGTCCTGTTTAGTTGAAACAAAGAAACTGAGGGGAAAAGTGAAGTGTTTTACAATGATCCAGAGGTTTTAACTGCTAGTATTATTGCATAGTCCAAATCACAGAATCTCTGGGGTCTGCAAATCGGTTTAGTTTTCCTGCCCATGTGTATGTTAAGGTTAGAAGTGCCTGCAGCTGAAGAAGGCTTTCTGTTGTTTCCCTAACCTGTAGTTGCTTTCAAATATTCTTTTGCTAGTAACTGGACAACGATATATCACAGGTTGGCTGTGTAATTACTGGCTTATGGGAAATCCATCTAATATAAAGCAATCTTCAGGGATTGTTCTAACAAGTTATCCGTTTGTTGAATGGAGAAGAACTTATTAGAACTGTTTGGGGGCAGACAACTTATAGCAGTTTTTTTAATTAATTGAATGTAGAAACAGATGTTCTCTAACAGGATTAGTCGGTTAATCGAACTTAGTTTTCTGGCAACCAGTCTGCAGCTCTTTTTGAACAGGGGTAAACGCATAGGTCTTGGTAAACTGGCCACATACCGGGCTCCCTAGCTGGTTATTTGGCACCCGCTAGATAATGTACTCTGGTGAAATATGTGGAAAAATGAATTTGGTAGAAAATTTATGTCAGCTGCAATTAAGAAGAGAATGTGCTTAATTTGATGTTTTCATGTTTTTTTGCTATCCCATCAAATTCCTCTTGATGAGTACTCGGTCTTAATTTTATGGGGTTTATCTTGCTCAAAATTCTGTTCTCAGGGTGTTTACTGTTGACTTACATTTTCTTTAATTTTCAGGAAAATGTGAAGACAAAGCACCCACAGTTGCTGTATGAGTCGAAGTTGTATAGAATCCTTCAGGGAGGAAGTAATGAGATCTTTAGTTGATTACAATTTTCGCTTTCCCAATTTAGAGCAAATAATCACATTTCATGAACTCTTTGATCCAGTTTGCATTTGAGTATTTTGAGACTCTTACGATTTTTCTGGTTCTAACAGCTGGAATCCCAAATGTGAGATGGTTTGGTGTTGAAGGAGACTATAATGTCCTTGTGATGGATTTGCTAGGACCAAGTCTTGAAGATCTTTTTAACTTCTGCAGTCGGAAACTATCTTTGAAGTCGGTCCTTATGCTTGCTGATCAAATGGTTGGTTTGCTGTAATTTTTATATTTCCTTTATGACTTTTGAAAACTGTCAACTTATATTGTTTGCTAATTGTCTTTTTAGATCAACCGAGTTGAGTATGTTCATTCAAAATCATTTTTACATCGAGATATCAAGCCAGACAATTTTCTTATGGGCTTGGGGAGGCGTGCAAATCAGGTGTTGTTCTGTTACAAATGTTTGTTTTTATTATTTATCACCCTTATTTGAGATTTATGTCAATGTAATAGTTATGGCTCACTTGCATGTAGGTATACTGCATTGATTTTGGACTGGCAAAGAAATACAGAGATAGTTCAACCCATCAGCATATTCCATACAGGTTGGAGATTGTTGTTCACATGAATTTGAAATAAGTTTCTAGTATTTGTGCTTTAGTTGGGAGTTATAATATCTTAAAAAACGCTTTGCCTTGCATTCTTGAGCGTGATATATTTGCTCATTCTCTTAGAAGTGGTGCCAATGTTGCTGGCTTGCACTATGGTGGTGCCTATGTTACTGCATTGCACTGGCATAATGGTCTAGATATTGTGTCACTGCTCTGCATCACTATGATGCAAATACTTGCAAAAGATATTGATATAGTATTTTAATTTATTTTTTAAACTTGTTTTATCAATAGTTTATTCTTATTGCAGGGAGAACAAAAATTTGACTGGAACTGCTAGATATGCAAGCACGAACACTCATTTGGGTATTGGTATGTGCTTTTATCTGAGTACTTGACCATTTTCATCAATATATTGGTCCTATTGCTGAGTTTTGTATGTTGATTTCAAATATTTAACTTTCAGTTTACTGATGTGTTGGATTATGTAGAGCAAAGCAGAAGGGATGATCTAGAGTCTCTTGGTTATGTTCTTATGTATTTCTTAAGAGGAAGGTGAGTTTAATTTCACAAAGATCCTGCCCTCTTTTCTTCGATACTGTTTGGTTATTGGGCTTCCTTCTTCTGTAGCCTTCCTTGGCAGGGACTAAAGGCAGGAACTAAAAAACAGAAATATGAAAAGATTAGTGAAAAGAAAGTTTCCACCACAATAGAGGTAATATGTTTGCAGTTATTAAGTTTTAATTTTGCAAATGGTGTTTGTGATTGCCAAAAAGATGAATAGATAGTGCTTATTCTAGGCTTTATGCCGAGGTTATCCCACTGAGTTCGCATCATACTTTCATTACTGCCGGTCACTAAGATTTGATGATAAGCCAGATTATGCTTACCTGAAAAGAATATTCCGTGACCTCTTTATTCGTGAAGGTATGCTTCTTGTAGTGGTTGAATGAATTAGATTGAAATCACCTCATCTCTGTTTCAATTTTGTAGGTGAAGTGCATGACATTGGCATTTAGTTTTCTGAGTCTTATCTCTTGATGGTCGTACAGGTTTCCAGTTTGATTATGTGTTTGACTGGACTATACTGAAGTATCAGCAATCCCAACTTGCTAATCCTCCAGCTCGAGCTCTTGTACGTTCCATTTTGAAGCTGGAAGAACTCTTCCATGTGAATTCAGTGTGTAATTTTATTGTATATTGACATGATGAACATTTAATGGGTTCTTGATCTAGGGCCCTGTAGTTGGTACCAGTTCTGGAATGCCCCCTGTCATCACCAGTACAGACAGACAAACAGGTTTATAGTAGCCCTTTTATTTCTTTCTAGGATTGGTGAATGTTTGTTTGTATAGGATTGTTTTCATTTACATGTAAATTCTCGTTTAAACTGGCAGTCCTAGTTGAGAGCTTCTCTATTCTTTCATTGGTTGCCTCTAGAATGTTGTCATAGGTTTTGTCACTTGTTTTTTTTCCCTCCAGTTTGAATTTGGCTGTGTGTAGTGGCTGTGACATTGTGGTTTATTTTACGTTGATGGAAGAAGTTGACTATTGAATCTCATTAATCTAAAGACGTTCACGGTGGATGTTGCAGCTGAGGGCTTATGATTATTGTGATTTCTGGTTCACCCCTAGGGGAAGGTGTTGCTCGTTACAAACTATTGAGGTTATGCTAATTGTTTCTCTTTGTTGCAGGTGGAGAAGAAGGACGAACTACTACTGATCCATCTCGTAGGAGGCTATCAGGGCAACTCCTAAATACTGCTAGTTATGCAAAGCAGAAGAGTCCAGCTGTACACGATCCTACAGCTTCAAAGGATGCTATGGTAAAAAGAAGGAAAATTGGATTTTCACCCCTTGTGGCTCCCAATTTTGTGCAACACAATTGATTTGAGATTAATGGAAGATGTGGTTTTACATTTTGCCTCTATAAGAATTAATATTTAAGTTGTTATTTGCTGGCAGGCCTCAACTTATTCCTACTTCTTTGGGATCTGTGAATATTGTAATTGAATTCTGATCATATTATGGAGCTCTTAATATCTACACCTCCGTGGCTGAATGTTTGATCATTATAAACTTTTCTTCCCTATCTTTGTGTATAATTCTCAATTTGTTTGGTATCTCTTTGAAGCATTGTAATGCTATTCAGAAACTGCTCTTTTGAATTTCATGCTTTTTCCTCCACCCATACCCAAAGCTTGGCAGTTTAGTTTCCTCCAATTGCTTTCAGATCTAATTATTTTTTGCTTGGACAATGCAGTTACCAAGCTCCAATTTTCTGGGGCGTCCAAGTGGATCTGCAAGGCGAGCTGCTGCTGTTTCTAGCAGCCGTGATGCATTTGCTGGAACTGAGTCAGATTCCCAACGCATTCGGATAACTGACCCAAGTGCAGGGACCGTGCAGAAGATATCAACCGAGCAAAGAAGTCCTCCTCTTGGATCTTCAGATCATAGGCGCTCATCATCAGCTAGAAATATTTCATACATGAAGGCATATGAATCCAACATCAAGGGCATTGAGAACCTGAACTTTGACACTGATGAGAAGCTTCATTACTAGGTTGCTCAGCACTTTGAATTGTTCGTGAATTTGCCAGTATACAGATGGTGATGAGTTCTGAAGTTATTGATTGCCAGGTAATTCTTGTTCAATTTTGGGCGCCAAGGCATCAGCTGATCATATATGAAGCAGCTCTCAATGGCTGAGTTGAATTGAAGATGTTGAGAAATTTAGGCTGGACCTGTTAATGTTATTTTACGGTTCTTGGCATGGTTGAAATTGTAAGTGCTGTCCTCTGCTCAAAGCTTTCAATTTGTATGTTCACGACTTCTTGACACCTATAGCTTGGCCAGTCTATAGTAAACCCTGCGAGATTTCCAGTTATGTTAGGCGCCACGAGCATGTGATTCAATATGTTTTAGGGTTGCCATGTTTGGTTGTAACGTGCTGGAATTTAACCTACTTTTCCATTATTTTCATGTCTTTCAAGTGGTTTTAGTATCAGATTATCATTTCACGTATTTAGGGTGATTCTAATGGATAGCCTCTTTGTTGCTTAATGTCCTGTTTTGGTTTTATAAGTCTCCGATCACTTTAATTTTTCATAACGTTATGTATTCACATTTCCATAATTTGGAGGGCTAGTGTTTTCTTTTTCTTCTTTTGTACTTGATAAAAGGTAGATAAGCACAAAAGTAACGCGATGTATCATTAAATATGCAGAACTAATCTTGCATATCAACTTATATAGACAAATTCTCTTTCAGCTTGACTCTAGGTATATGGATTTATATTTTGAAGGAAGTTAAAACCTTATAAAATTGAGGAATGCTTAACGGTCAGAGCTAAATGGAAGCACCAGTCATACAACAGCAGGGTGAACCAGAACTGGTTCAATTTCAATATAGCTATCTTCAGCTCAACAGAAATATGTTCTACAGACATAAAAGCACATAATAAGTAGGTGTAAATCATGGAAAGTAGCTTCAGACAAGTACGTCATCCATAAATTACCTACGCAAGTTAAGAATAACTGAATTGGTAGTTGGAATCGTGTGTTCTAATAACTGAATTGGTAGTTGGAATCGTGTGTTCTTGTTTACCAGTACTAAAACAAATGGAAATCTTGTCGTAATGAACCTCTGCAATTCCTCCGAGGAGGCAAAAAGTTTCTAAATTTGAGCAGTTTCTTTGTACCAAGCTTCTTCCATAGCATGTAAGGAATGATTATTTAAGGATGTGCAGTGGAATTCCACACAAGCAGCAGATATGAAAGGAAGGAGCTATCCAAGTCATGTCAATGTTGACAGCCACATTGCAGAAAGGATATGGGAAAGTGGTGAAAGAGAGAGGATAACTATAAGACCAAAGACAACATCTTTTAACTGAAAAACACTTCCTGAGTTGTTCCGACACACGTACTCCCAATTCATTAGTCCTAAACTGCAGTAACAAGTGCAAGACAAAAACACTAATTATCATACAGGTTCCGGTGATATCTAATCATATACTTGAAAAGAGGAAGGAAAAAAAAAGAGCAAGTAGCAATACAACACACAAGACCACTTTTAGAAAAATAGCAAAAGAAAACAACAATATATAAATCCAGAAGTAGTCAACGATTGTTCAAATCACCACCAGCCGTATACAGCTCTAGAGCACCTGTCCTTGAGCCACCTAAAACTCTTCTTAAAAGACCCTTTAACTTTGCCTTCAACGGTATAAATCTTATAACTAGCAACCCTCCTTTTCCTCTGCAACTCTGGATCCTTGAAACTCCAGCTTTGTGAAACAGACCCATTTGCAGACTTGACCTTTTGGAACTTCACATCCTTGACCTTGTTTCCCATCTGGGTTTGTGTTGAGGAAGCGTAAGAAGCACTGTAACATCTTAGATCCTGCATAGCACCTGAGAAAGTGGGTACTGTTGTTGTTGTGGTTGCTGCTGCTGCTCCATAGTAGCTCTCTATCTGCTTTCCTCCATCTCCACATGACTTGGATCTGAAATCCTCCATCTTCTGATTGATTTCAACTGATGTGCTTCTCTCTCCCCCTAGAGATGAAGTCACTCTCACCGTTTATCCTTTTCACAGGAGTGAGTGAGTGTCTCTTTTCTGTGTAGCCGGAAAACAAAAAGAGCTTGGTAATAAAGACGTTGTCGAGGAATCGCTCACTTGTAAGTTGATTATGCGTCGGTCTGATTGATATGAATTAGAAGGCTGTTTATTTGGTCGTAAGCATTTTATCATATGGTATTTCGGGAAGCTACGACTAAAATCTAGTTTTGCTTCATCATGTTGGATAAAAATATGAGTAGCTTTTATTATTTTAATATGATCAAGAAATATTGATCTATTATTTAAAAATTAATGTTCTAACTTTTAATATTATTTTTAAAATTATATATTTTATTAGATTCAAAAGGATTTTACCATATTTTAATTTTCTTCCTTTTTTTATGTAATTGATTTGACTGGCAAAGGATTGAGAAAATGAATTTGCACGAGGAACATATTCAAGTTCAAACTTAACAAGGGGAAGTAGCCAATGTGTTAAGAAAAAAGAAAAATTGTATCTAGAAATTGATTGAATATGAATAGAAAATAGCTGTGCTACCTAACCATAAATTTATGTCAATGGAGAGTCATACTACGTGCAAGTTCACAAATTCCTAGGGCACATGTATCGAAATAGCCTCTTTAGGGAAAAAATAAAAAAATGAGAGTAAACTCTTCATAAATGAAAAAAAAAAGATCCTCAGCATCTTTTAAAAAAAGGAAAATAGACATATTCGATTAAAGCTTTAGTCAAAAGAAAAGAAGATGAGTAAGAATAATTCGAGTTTAATACATAATAATATATTATATATTCCAAATAAATCAATTAACAATTCAATAATAAGATAGAAAGTAGATTCAATTCAATAACTTGTTGATCAAAGAATCCAAAGTTTTTAGTTCAAATTCATAATCAGGCAATGAGATTGGGAAAAAGAAAGAAATAGCTCTCACCGTTGAAAAGCACTGTCTTCGATACTTAAAAATATGGAGTTGGGCATAATTTCCTGCAGAGGAATAATATGGAAGATGTTCTCTTTCGTTTCGTCTCTCCCCTTGATTCCAACAATTGCAACTTGTGCAAGCTATAAATGTTACCGTCGTGCTCTGTTTAGTTACTTACGGAAAAGAATGCGACCAAGAGGATTTATAGTAACCAAAACACGCACGTTAGAAGAAGCATAGTTTAAAGTGTGAAATTTTTTGAACATTCTCGGCCATATGACTTCAGACTTCCTATATACACTTAATAAGTTTGGAAACATACATTCACTGTTGAAAATCATTACTATACACAGGATGCTAAAAGCACGTACCCTTTCATAAACATGTTTGAACATGCTCCATCATTCTCTCCGACTTTTGGGTAACCTGAGAAATCTATTTCAGAACAATAATAGGACTTTACTGTTGGACAAGCATGCATTCACTGTAAAGAGGGTAGTAATCATTTACAACTTCGCAACATGATTGATGAAATTGGTAATTCCTCCAACCTCTGCTTTATCCTTCTAAAACTGCTTATACATTGACAAATTAACAAGCTTATCTGATCGTGAGACTAACTGGGTGATGGCAATGAATCTCCGCATCGGAGAGTCGGCTTTTGGCACTCCGTGATTAAAGTTCATCGGCAACCTGGCAACTCAACTTTTGAGAATAGTATCTACCTTAAAAGACTCACTCATTTAATTTGATCATCTTGATTCGATTTTCTCTTTCCGATTCATCAAGTCATGGTAATACAGAAGCACACACATCGGTTGACCAAGAATGCAGAATATGAACCAGAAGATCATATTCCCAACCTGTGATTTCAAAAGCAAGTAATGATATGCTTAGTACAGCAATTGGAATAGCATTGTACTGGACTTTGCCTATATTGTACTCCTAATACTTTTCAGCTCAATTTTCTGTCAGGCCAATGCTCCAACAGCAAATAAGTTTTGAGTGCCCAAGAAAATTGTACAGAAACTTTACTGTTGGAAACTGGGGCTAGAATGTTACGCATCCCGTCTAAAAGAGCCTTAGTTAATTTCAAATTTTAAAAATTGCTACCAGCTAAACTGATTTTCTCAGGACATCAGAACAGTTTTATTGTCAAGGGAAAAAACAAGAAGATGAACATACTAATAAGTTATGGTAAAACAATAGACATACCATGGAGTTCCTGAACTTATTTTGAAGGAAGTTTGTGAGCACAACCAATGGAACCTGAATCACAGAGGTAATTAAAAATAGATTTAATTAACCCTGAATCAAGAATAAGCCAGATATAATCTCCAGAAGGAAGATGGTCCTTTCACTCGTTCTCTCCGCTCCATCGTACTGAGTGTTTGTGGGTTAGAGAGGAGGGTTATGGAGGGGTAGAAGACTTGCAATCATCTGAAAGGTCTCTGACTGATTTTGAGTTAAACTTATAGTCAAAATAATCTTACCTGAAACATAATTCCAATAAAAGCCCAGAGCTTGAATATGTGGCAAGGAACAGCAATGCACAACTGCAAATAGGAAGATATTGAATACAGATATAAGCAAAACAAGGAAAGAAAAACGGACAGGTACAGAAGAGAGTGGCAAATTTTCATGAAGGTAATGATGGCACTTATCATTTCACATGTATTACTTCATGTTCCAGAGAATAGTTCTACGTATAAGTTGTAAATCTGATTTCAAATTGACAACTTTGATTTTGCCAGTGTGCAGCATCATATCCATATAGCAAAGAATGTCCTTTATATTAATGGCATGCAGCAAGCATGGAATAGACAAAAATTCTGTAATTTAAATGAGTTACAGATCTATAACAAAACCAGATAATACAATATTCCGATCATCTTGACAATGCTCCTATTTTAGGGGGCCATAAATCAAAGGAATCTTCAATCTAATAAAATAGTAAAGATCAACCAGATGGTACCTCATGAAATATTGCTGAAACGATGAAGGCGATAAGTAATGCTACCCCCTGCATTATTCCCATAAAAGAAAATATTTTAATAAACTCCTGAAACTTAAATCATCTAGTTTATGCCAAGATTCACACATGCATTAAAAAAAAAGTGAGGCAATCTATCAAAACATTCTAAGAAGAAATTTACAATATTAAAAAATTCAGATTTAGCACAGTGCAATGTTCAATTTACACCTATAGTTCAGCAAACACTAAACAAAATAAAAGGTGAGAAACTAACCTTGGGTATTTTATTCCGGATGCATGGAAAATAGATATGCCGAACCATCCACTTATGAACAGGCTGAGATCAGTAAGGACTCTATCAGTAAATTGTTGGAACTATTACTCACACACACTCTCTTCTGCTAGCATGTTTATACTTATGAGTGAAAGAATCAAATGGGCACTCACAATTAGAACAGGTATCATGTAACAGTCTAGGTAACTTCTCTAAGAAAATGTTGACATGGATACTCTCCTAAGATCAACCTGTTGATAGATTCTTAACCCCTTGAACGACACACATGGTCATTGACCTCAATTTAATAACAATATGCCAAAAGCAGAATTCTAGTTGCATGCCGTAAAACCCCTTTTAACATAAGCAACATGTCAGGTGCAAACACATGACAAGAATGCTATTTACATAAAAGCGTGATTGCAAATGTAAATAGCATGGATCCAACAAGGTGAAGAAATAAAACGAGTTCTAGGTGAAGAAGCATACCATATTCCACAATCTCCAATACTGATGATAGACAGATATCCAGATAGCCAAGGAACAAATTAAAGATTTAGAGAGAGTGGAGAATAATAGACAATAATTAAACTGTTCCTGCACATAAAAACTTACCTCATCAACAGTTCTTGCATTCCACCAATCTTTGTAGAATTCCCGATCACCAAAACGTAGGAGTTCAGCTAGAATATTTAGCCTGTGTTTTGGAAACATGTAGGCAAGGATAATGTGCATTTAATCAGTTAAAGCATAAAATAGCGGTGGAAGAAAATGCTCATTCACACTCACCAAAGGTGAAAAAAGCAGTAGAACATGCAGAGCCACACGTATAAATTAGGAACAGATAGCTTCAGAACCCTCTCAATAGCGTATAAGAGATTTCCTTTCAAGGGGTGTTGCGAGTTCTGAACAAGAGGGTTGATATACTGAATAACGTACCAACAATGATGTCAGCAATATGAAGTGTCAACTTTTATCAGTAAAATGGAAAAATGTGAAACATCTAATAGTAACATGAAGCTCTACTAACTTGTTCTATGATAAATCCCATCAGCCCTGTGAATATTACTAACTTGACAAATTGACGAGCCACCCAATTCTTCCTAACAGAAGCCGTACGAGGATAACTTGACTGCAAAATCATGTGTGAAAATTAAGATTAGAGAAGTCAATAATGCTTGATGTGTTTATAATAGCATAAATGAGCAAAATTTTTGTGTGATGTTGAAAAAAGGATAACTGTTACCTGGTAGCATAATGTTGGAGCAACCATGAAATAAAACAAGCTATTGAAGCTGACATCTTGAGTATAATCCACATTCAGAGAATTGGGCAAAGTATCGCCCTACATGATAATTGAGGATGGGACAACCAATTAATCAACAAGATAGATGTGAAAACAAGGATTAAATGAAATTGGTGCAGAAGATAGAACACTTAGTCAAGCAAAAGATTCATCTTGTTTTAGTTTTTTTTTTTGGTGGGTTTTTTGTTTACTTTCTTTTTCTCTGTTTTGTGTGGTGGGGAAAGAGGAGGGGCTGTATGGCCTAGGTATTATGCAAAATATACCGAAGTGAGCTTCAGCAGTTTTTAATCCCACAATTTGCAAGAAATGACCAGGAAGCAGACAAATATTAACTTATAGAGAGGTGTAGGTGATTCAGCTTTTTGACAGTATTAAATTGTTACCTTCTCAACTAACTTTGCAATTGCTCTCATATCATAGTTCGTATGTGCATAAGAAACCAATTTCATCCATACAACGCAGGCAAAAAGCATCAACGTAACACCTGACAAGAAAGCCGAATCACAACTGCATGGTTAAAAAGAAAAGTGAGTCTCTCCATTAACACTCGTTGCAATGGTATATAATAATCCCTTCACGGAACAGATAGCTGATAGATAATATGAACAAAAGAGAAATTTTGCTGAAACCCTTTATATGAAATCCTGTATAAATTATTCATATATCATTACAACAAATATCATTACATCCTGGATAAATTAGTCTCCCAAATTTGTTGAACAGACAAAATAATTCACTAGCATTGAAAGACAACTGCAGAATTGATGATGAACTTGTGATGGAAGACATGACTGGAGCAAATAAATCACGAACACGTAATATATATCAGTGCTACAAAATGCAAAATTTTCAGAATTTTTGTTCTCCTCTTGTATGCATTTCCATGTATCAAAACATACCTCAAGATCACAAAAATTGGGTACAAAATTGCTGCTGTCGTGATGAATATATGAAGCAAAACAACAATCTGCAATATAAACTCATAGTTAAACCTGAATAGCTTCAGTAATACCAAGTCATGTATATTCCTGTATAGAGCAACATACTAAACAGACTTGAAGACTTACAGGTTCAGCTATACATTTTCTATACGCCAACTTTTCAACTAGATATGCAGTAAGAGGGAATATTGGCAGAGTAAGGCTGCAATAAAAGTGCACTGGAAGCTTTTAGTTAAATATGAACTAAAACGAAACAACATATGTGCATTGCTACATGAACATTACCAGCACATAAAGAGGGGCCAATCACGTAATGACCGTGAGCTGAACCAAAATCCAGTCTTAATTAGCCAACCATACTGCAAAAGATCAACAAGATGATAAGCTCTTCGACACCACAAATTATAAATTCGTGAATCATTCGTAAGGATGTTCACAATCAACCATTAACTGTGAATGGAAATACAAACCTTCATTAAATTTTCAATGATAAGCCTGCTGTTTACAGCTACAAGGACCACTATACAGAGGTTGAAGAGGCCTGCGTGACTCTGCTAAAAGGAATGTAAAAAAAACTAATTAACAATCATTACAATCGATAAAATGTGACAAAATGGCACTCGTCCAACGTCACTGTCACTGGCTGTTAAGTCGCCATCCTATAACTAAATAAAATTCATTGATAATCAATTCTCCAAAACAAACTTAATTATCAACCAAATGCATCGAAATTCAACCCAAAATCAACGAGTTCGTAAATCACCCATAAATCAAAAGGCATAATGCTTCTGAAAAATATGTGACTAACAGAATTAAGCAAACAATGAATTCCAAGCACAAGTAACTGACATACAAAGTCTCTACCTGCTTAAATATAGCGACGGAGCTTAACGGACTTTCTTTGATGTTGCGATGAGCCGGCATCGTCGGTCGGTACAGAAATTTCATGTCCATTTCACTGCGATTCTCACTCTTATCCGCGTCACCTCCTCCGCGTTCTTTTCCCGTAACACTGAGACCTTCAGAATGCACCGCCGCAGTCGGATTCATCACATCCTCGCCGGACGAACTACCGGACTCGGAATTGTCCGCTTCGGCAATCGAATCGTTCACGTCTCTGACGGCGCTCGGCCTCCGACGAAGCGAGCGATTCAGTTCTGACAACGAGGAGTCGCTCAGAAGAGCATCTCCGGAATCGGCCGTGGCAGAACCACCCTCCGGCGTCTCTAGAATCGCCATTGGAGTAACAGAATCGGTTTTCCCAAGCAACAACTGATAAACTCTTTCGAGAGGCAGCTTCTAGAAAGTACTTAATCTACAGAAAACGCGTAAAAGAGCATGCGATTTTAGCTCGTATGTATAAGAGGTAAGAGAGGTACAGAGTGCTGTTGCTCGTCGTCATGCAAAAGGAAGTTACAGGAGAAGGAGATTTGATAAGAGTTAAAAGGATTTTAGTAGCAGACAATTGAGAAACATAAAGTGGTTTACGAGCATAAGCAATACGGTGGTGAAGCGTTCGAAACGCGGAGAAGACTCTAAAAGGTATGCTGTTTCAGACTTTCCACTTCCTTCTAGCTAAAGAGGAATGGTAATTTCGGTTAACGTAAATTTAATGAATCAAATAAGGGTTAATTAAATTTTATGATTTAAAGATGTTAATTTAAATAGTTTATTTTTTAAAATGATATTATTTAAATATAAATATCTAAACATATAATTTTGATTTGGATCTTTAAAGAAATTAAATTTTAAATAATATTATTTTAATCAATT
>JAOTAZ010000008.1:2783669-2795130 GCA_025629785.1 Erythroxylum oxycarpum | reverse complement strand
TAAAATAAAATGATTTTATTAGTAAATATTATATAAGAAATTAAAATAAATTTATTTAATTAGAAATAATTTATTTTTAAATTTTATCTAATATATAATTATTATGATTGTAAAAATATAACTACAATATCATTAATAACTAAACAAAATTTTGTTTTTATTTGAAAGACAAACATCACGAAAACAAATCTTCTATTCTAGTTAATAAGTTATTATCATATTCTATTAAATCTCATCCAAATATTTATATAAGGTCTATATAAATGTGTGTTTAAAATTGACTGAAATAAATTGTAAATACCATTTTTGGAGGGACAAGATCCTCTGTGCTCATAGCTTTATGTCAACCCTGTCCCAGACGATCCCAGATCCTCTATGTCAATAACCCTTTGCCAAATTATCCAATCCACACATTTCTCTGAATCCCACATATTTATGTGGATGAGATCATCTAGAATAGGTTAACACATAATTACGAGCACAGAAAATCTTGTCCTTAAAAGAGATTAAATCTTCTGTGATTATAACCTTATGCCAACCCTTCTCCAGACCCATATATTTGTATGGATGGGATTGTCTGAAATAAGGTTGTGTCTATAACCCTGTGTCAGACGATCTCATCTACACAAATATGTGGGACCAGAGAAATGTATCAATAGGATCGTCTGAAACATGATTGACACAAGATTATGGACACAGAAGATTTAATCCTTTTTGGAGACAAGATCTTCTGTGCCCATATTTCTGTGCCAACCTTATTTTAGAAGATACCATCCACACATTTCTCTGGATTTCATATATTTGTGTGGATAGTCATTTGAAACATAGTTACAGACACAGAGAATTTGATAGGATTTGATCCCCTTTTTTGGAACAAGATCCTCCATGCCTATAACCGTATGGCAACCCTATTTCAAAAGATCTCACCCACATATTTTTCTAGATCCTGCACATTTGTGTGGATAAGATCGTCCTCTGTGTCCATAACCCTGTGCTAATCCTGTTTTGGACGATCTCATCCATAAGATTATAGGCACAGAAGATTTAATCCCTTTTCAAGGATAAGATTTTCTATGCCTATAACCTTGTGCCAACCTTATTCCAGATGATCCTATCCACACATTTCTTTGAGTTCTACATATTTATATAGATAGGATCACCTAAAACAGGATTAATATAGAACTATGAGCATAGAGGATTTAATCCCTTTTTGGAACAGAGGATCTGGTGCCAAAAATCACTTAGTCATTTATTGCCAAGTCTTCTCTTCCATATATGTCAATAATATTAAAGGAATTTAACATTCGGCGCCAGACAAATCCAAGTAATTTCGTGAATCTGCAAGGACATGGTATCCTAAGTAACCCAAATATAAGAACAATAAATATAAAATCCTTAGTTACAACAAAATTTGCAGTATTCCGTCAAAGACCATACGTGGCATCAAGGGACATGGTTCATACGCAAAACGGCAAGCTTTTTACTACACCTATGAAACAAGACGTTAAATAAAAGAGGGTGGGATATAACAACATATAACACTTACCACACATACTCATCTTTCTACAAATAATGGGATACAAAATTTGTTTACAGGAGGTCAGCAACGTTCGATGGCAGCTCTTCAATTACCACATTGTAGAACTTCTGAATGTCAAACAGCATCCTTTCATCGTCATTTGTTACAAAGTTGATTGCAACACCTTTCCTTCCGAAACGTCCACCTCGTCCAATACGATGTAGATAGTTCTCTGGCTGTGTAGGGAGATCATAATTAATGACAAGCGAAACTTGCTGGACATCAATGCCACGGGCCAAGAGATCAGTCGTAATTAGCACGCGAGATGACCCAGATCGAAATTCACGCATGATGATGTCTCTTGTATTCTGGTCCATATCACCATGAGTGGCAGAGACTGTGTGGTCCCGGCTCCGCATCTTATCAGTCAACCAGTCAACCTTGCGCCTAGTATTAACAAAAATAACACTCTGAGTAATGGCTAATGTTTCATAAAGGTCGCAGAGTGTTTCGAGCTTCCACTCCTCTTTCTCAACATTGACATAAAACTGTTTTATGCCTTCTAAAGTTAGCTCCTCACGCTTCACAAGAATTCTAACAGGTTTGTTCATAAACTTCCTTGTTATCTCAAGAGCTTCAGGAGGCATAGTGGCAGAGAAAACACCGACTTGAATTTTTGTTGGCAAAAGTTGGAAAATATCGTAGATCTGTAAGCAGGTGGAAAAGAGGTTAAAAGCAATAGTAAAACAGTCGACAAAAACCTTGACCGAAAGCAGCAGATAAAGTGATTATGCACCTAAAAATTCGATTACAGGAAAACCAAGCAAGGTAGACATTTCATATTCTAATATTTCCCCAATTTCAAAACCTTTTTATCTATTTGTTAGGGAATCTAATTCACAGTACTTCCATGAACAAATGGATATGAACTCGCAAGCATAGATCATATGAATAACTAAAACAAAAATAAATGGATGACCTGATCCTTGAAACCACGAGAAAGCATTTCATCTGCCTCATCAAGTACAAACATTTTGATGTTATCAGCGCGAAGCGACTGTCTTCGCAGCATGTCAAATACACGTCCTGGAGTACCAACAACAACATGCACTCCACTCGTCAAAATGCGTTGATCTTCACGAACACTGGTCCCGCCAACACAAGCATGCACCCTAACACCAAGATAATCTCCAAGGGCTCGCATAACTTTCTCAATCTGCTGAGCAAGCTCCCTAGTGGGTGCCAGGACCAAGGCCTGGCATTCCAACAATCCATACTCAAGCTGCTGCAGAATACCAGAACAGAAAGTTGCAGTCTTTCCAGTTCCAGATTGCGCCTGTTGAATCACATCAAGTCCCTGGCAGAAAGGGACAATACCCCTCTGCTGAATTGCTGAGGGCTTTTCAAAACCTACAAAATGATTAGTTCAAGTTCAATGATCTGATCATCCATTAAGAGAAGGAAACGGAGAGAAACAAAATTGTAAATACAAAATCCTTGATGCATAAAACCACAGAATTCATCGTTCCTCAATTGTTGTCATTTGTATGAATATGTAGCAAGTTGTCAACTGGATATCTCCAAATACATAAAATACTTTGCTGCATAAAGCATAAGAATATGCAAATACAACATAGGGATGATGGATCTACATCATAACATACGCAGGCAAATATAAGAGTCCAATAAAGAAAGAACATAAAACCCAGTAGTGGATACCATATGCATAAATGCCCCTCAGAAGATTCTCTTGCAAACCCATTGAGTCAAAACTTTCATAAACCTCTTCATAAGGTGTAAAGAAATCTTGTGCATCAGCTGCAAGACTGCAGACATCAATATGAATCAGAAAGAAATTAGAATGTCCATTTCAGGTATATTAGCACCAAACTATGACAACTAATATGTAGCTGATAAGTACATAAAAAGAAAGACAAATAACATGAACTAATAACAAGGGGGGAAATCACGTTTCCATTTTGGCATCATACTGCCGAGCATCGAAGTGTGATCCTTCTGGTGTTATTCCTGCCATAACTGCAATAAAAACCAAAATTAACAAATAAGCCATGGTAGTAGACTACAGCAAAAATTATAGCAAGTGGTCGTTGTTCTGCATCAACTAACTAAGGAAGATCTGCTGTAAACTCCACATCCTATAAGTTATCTACCAAGAAAACAATTGCCCTCAGTCGGGTAGAGTCCAACTCCCTAAACAAGGATCGCCTTTTTCTTCACAAAAAAAAAAAGGGACAGAATTTTCCTGTAAACATACTTGAAAAACTTGAATTCTAATTGATCAAGAATAATGAAACAGAAAAACAAGACAACACGTCCGCGTTTTTTGTTACAAGCCTGACCTAGCTTTTCACGAGAAACAAGACAAGCGATCACAAGATAATACTTGCATCAAAGGATCAAAAACAATTAAAAAAACATCAAAAAACGCGCTGAGAAATAAATCCAAACAAAATCAAACACAAAGCAATATCCAGCAATCAAATCAGTTAGCTTCCTTGAAATCAACCAGGAGAAACGGCAAGGCAGACATATCAAACACGTAGAAATCGCAAACCAACAAGAAAGGAAAGCAAACGTATTAGTAATAAAAATTGGAAGAGAGAACTAAATAAATTTAAAAAAACACACACACAAAGTTAGATGGACACGGTAGATGAGAGAAGTGAGAGAAAAAAAGACCTGAAGATGAAGAGTATGTGATTTGCTGTAATTTGGGGAAATTAGGGTTCTCTGTTTTTCCCAAACTCCTCGAGAGTCAAGGAAAGATTGTTCAGAAAGCACTTTAAGCACCACAATCAGTGAGCTTTCGTGGACAAAAGAAGCGAGAGATATCCTATTTATACATACACAAACATGATTCACTCTAATTGTTGTCTAATAATTACAAATCAAAATGAAATCGCGTTTCAAGTCGGTGTACTTTGGGCTCCTGAAGGCCCATCTCTTTTCTGTTGTGTCGTTAAAGTTACTTTTTCTTTTTTGTTTTTTCTCCTATTCTAACTTTTGTGCAATCAATCAAGAAAATGTCACTTGAAAGTTTAGAAATACCCTCCCTATTAGCTATGCACTGACGACCTAATAAAGCCGAGAGAAAATTAATTTTATGTGGACGGTCGAAATTCATCATATCCTGAAGAATTTTACATATTTCTTATGCAACTGTCTTCTTACACTATTTTTCTCCTAATTATCAAAATGTATCCCTTCATGAAAAGATGCAAAGGTATGATATTCTCAAGCAAACCATAAGTGATTCGCTAAGCGAAGAGTTGAATAACTCCAAAGGATGCACAGATTTTTACGACAAAACCGTCTATACCTGACTAACCAAATTCCTTCCATATAGTATTAGAATAAGACGTACAGCTCTCACATGTAGATACTTATAAGACTGTTCTCTCCAGAATGAGATCAAATCTTTGAGAATCTTGAAATCTGAATGATAATTATCTGGTTGTTCACAACATCAGCAACCATTTATAGTGCATTCGAAGTAGAGTTTGGAAAGTGTAACAACATTGCTCAAGCTTATAGGATGCATATGTGGAATAGACGTATGCAAGAATTAGCTTATCAACTCTTCAAATAGTATTATAAAAATTGGTATTAAACATCCCCTGTAATTTTACGTGCTCCCATAGAAATAACATCTTTAGGCTCAGGCATTTATTTGTATAATTTCACTAAAAAAAGAGTCATTTTCATGATTATTATGCCAATTGTTAAAATCAGATCTGCTTGTTTAAGATTCAATCTTGGTATTAGTCTATAATAATTTAAGTCAAATCGTAGCCCTATTACTGAAGTAACAACTGATACTATAAAGAAATGGTCAGGACAACCTGTAAATTACTTCTGCCAATTCTTTTAAAATTAAAAGTATAAACTAATGTTATTTTTTAATTAAGTCTAAATATGAGCTGTTCAAGCTCAAACTTGCTTGAAACCAATACTTTTAAATAAAATGATGTCATTATATTTAAAATAGTCAAAAGGCTGCCTAAATCTGATCCATGCCCATAAGCCGCCCGTCTAAAGAGACTTTAACAAATAACAACAAAAGATTTAAAGAAGGGCTAAGCGGTTTGGACTTTGGACAGTATATATATTAAATCTTTGTCTTTTTTAAAACTAATCAAATTTTGAGTTTCGAGTGAGCTTTAAAAACCTTTAGGTTGGATTCAAACAGTCTCGAGTCTACTTCTACTCAATCCCTTACTATGCTTATTTGAAGATTCAAGCGTGTCTTCACTCTTTAATCTATTTTTAAAGAACTAATCAGCACTTAGACCATCCCTTCGAGGTCAAACTCTGCACCGTTGCAGGCAGATGACGAAGATAAATAAGAGGTAAACCAAAGGTGCAGCTTAGGAATCATTAGAGCACAATTTGTTAACATAAGTATATTATACACTCAAGCTATAATTCTTACTAAAAACGAACTTGCAGTCTTATACACTGACGATTAGCAGTTTTCCTTAGCAAATCACACATTTATGCCGCTGGAGATTCTCGGCACTCTTTTCCAAATCCCGCAATTAAAATACGACGATGCCACCGTCGGTGACCCGTGAACTGCAGAAAACTTTCAGCAAATACCTACATTCATACTCTATTCAATTAACTCTTTAACCACATCCGCAGCAAAAAGTGCAATAGTGGCTTCCAAACTGGGAGATGATATCTACAAGGCCTCCATAGCCTCCAACTGCAGTCACCTGAAAACAGCGGAGGCCATTGATCAGACATCAGAAGCAGTGATAAGAAAAAGCTGCCAATGTAATTCCTAATGCCATGCTGAACGACGATGCATGTACCCAGATGTGAAGAAAGTACATTGTAATATATGAGTATAAAATTTAACACATACCCCACTTTAAACATTTGCTAATGAAAATAGATTTGTTGACTATTAAATGCAAACCATGACATGACAAATATTCTGAGAAGGGAAGCTTTCCCAACCGAATTCATAGTAAGAGCTGTAGAAACATAACTAAAGATGACTAGAAACAACATACAATTAAATAAAAAAGAAAGCCGGGTGCTTTTTGAACATTAAGCTCCGAAAATTGAAAGCAGCAGTTAAACGAAAATAAAGGGAAAATACCCCTGATGGGTGTACAGAGACAGAAAACGCTGACTGAGGAGCACATGGTATTTGTGAGAGAATTGCTCCGCTTATATCAAAACGACTGAGTAGAGGTTCAGCTCCAACAGCTAAAATCTGAGACAATGATAAAATGATTACTAGGTCTGGATACAAACAGAACATGATAATTTCTAATAGTTGCCGGTGTCTTGTCATTGGCATCAAACATGGAACTGCCAGATTGAAGTACTCAATGTACAAAGGCCCAAGGAGATCACCAGTACTCCGATGTCATATGTTGCCTAAGGTGAGATCTCCATAACCCAACATGTCAGCTAATCAATTTTGGTATAGAGTTATGATCTACATGTATGTTCCACCGAAAACTTAAACTTTTAGGTTCAATAGCTACTTGAAATTATACAACCAACATTTATAACCTGTTCAATATTAGGCATTAAACCATTTGTAAGATATTCGCAAAAACTAGCTCAATAAGAAAAATACTTCCTTTTTTCCTTTCAATGATAGTGGTACTTGAAATAAGTCCACATACGCACCTAAGTTAGAAACACATCAAATATTCTAAGATAAAAAGGAAAAACACTTACTTGATGATCATCAAATTTCACATCCTGTATTGATGCGCTCGTGGAAGTTCTTGAAACACATTCGGAAACAGGAATATTCCAAACAGATAAGCTTCTACCAGTGCTACAAGCCTAAAAATGAAATCGGTTAAATAATGTTACATCATAAGCAAGCAAAACCAACATAGAACTTTTTTATCATGTTCACTCCCATCCAAAGTTAAATGAAATTAAGTCTTCCAAGGCATGAACTCTCACCAACCAGCTTTCACTTGCATCAAGGGCAATGCAGCTAACGCACGACGAGAATCCTTTCAACTTCTTGTCCTTCCCAGGATTAATTACTTGTAAACACTTTCCAGTTTTGCAATCTAAGGAAAAGGTAAACAAATAAATGGCAAAGGCAAAGGCAACGTCCCATAACTATAAGGGCGAACATCACCAGCAGAAATTTGAACTAACTCTATCCATCCATCACTATACTTAGATTGAGTACTGACTCAAATGGCATCATGGTAGCAGCTATATAAATGTGAAAGGTAATTAAAAGAAGGGGATTATTGTTCAACTCTTTAAATCAGGATTATGGATAAATCATTATTACATCATGAATTGATATTCCAAGTCAACTATTGTCAAGCTAAATGACACAGAGATAACAGAGAAGTTTTTTTTCCGTAAAAATGTCCTTAAAAGATCATCAGCAATTTCTGTCCATGTTCTCTCCTTGCCACCCCAGAACCTTAGAAGATAGAAATAATTAGGAAAGCCTCAAAGCTGCATGTTAAATCAAGATTGTTTCTTCAACTACTTGATATACGATAGGACAAATTGCTTTTGAAAAATAGTAAACTAAAAATTTTATCCCAGGCAACATCCATGTAACTTTCAGCGAGTTCCTGATATTATTAGCTCATCACTCGCAACAAATACAGAATCAAGTATAAACATTGAACCATAATTGAAACTAAACAGTGAAGAGCATACGTATGTTTCAGTTTAACACTTAAATTATTGAAATAAAAGGCCAAGCATTACCCCAAATTCGTGCAGTTCCATCCTCTGAACCAGTTATAATCTGAGCGATAAAAGAAGAAGCAGTTAGAAATCACCCTACATTAACCTGGGTTGTCAGATGGTGATGCTAAAGTGGAGCTAAATCTTCCACACCTCCTGGAAAACAGTGACATTGTGCAAACCAAAAGCAGTAAAGAATATCGCATATAATAGGTAATAAAACTGCACAAATATTGAACAAGTTGGGGCAAGGTTTTGTGGTGATTGTGACGAGATAGTAGAGGCTGACCTGATGCGTAGAGTTGCGAGCAACTATGCAATGCAAGTAGTCCGAGTGGCCTTTAAAAACCATCTTGATTTTATTGGTCTCCTGAATAGCTCAATAACGATCAGACTATATATGAATAACAATGCAGGGCACTAAAAGAACATGTCAAATTCTCCAGACTGAAAAAAGTTTACAACGCAGAGCATGCATGGTTATTTATTCACCTTGGAAAAATACATACCACATCCCAGCCATAAGCACAAGAATCACCTGCTGCTGAGTAAATGGCTCCTCTCTAATTCACAACAAACAATGCAATTTACAATTCAGTACGCAGATGGTAAATCCAAATACATCAAAAAGCAGCTGAATATATGTTTGAATAAGTTAGTCTACATGTTTACTCATTTTTCACATAAGAGTAGGGGGAGAGAACGATTGAGTGTATCAAACCTGAGGGTCCAGAGCAATGGCATTATTTTCTGGAATTGGGGAAAGAGCAGCCCATGGACCTCTGAAGCACAGGAAGCAGACAAGAAATGGAGTAAGACATAAAACGAGGCATTCATGAAGCTGTGGCTGGCTAAATGTAAATATTTAATCCCAAATGTGTCTATGAAAACAAAACATAAAAGCTCTTTTGTTTCCATGCACTAGAAAGCAGATTCTTATCTAAAATTCCCCATCTTATATAATAGTTGATTTTTAACCATGGTAAATATATTTCAATACGCAGGCATACTTCTTTCTCTTAGACCTCATATTTTACTTTATGCATGTGCTTATAAGACCCATAGAACAATAAACCAACTCAAATAGTAAATTTGAAACTGAAACCTGGATAATATCAACCTTAATGTTTCAGTTATGCACCTAAAATTTAGGAAGCTTAAAATAACAACTAAATGAATAAAACCATTTCTAAATCCATGAAGTGGAACATAATGTGATGATAGATATGATAGATTACAAGACACAACAACAAAAAATCAATCCACGGAAGAGGCTAATCCCACAACTTTTGGTAGAAATAATAAATACTTCAAATCAATTAAACTCCTTATATCCGCTCCTCTTTATCTTGAGCAATACACAAGAATGAAAAAAGGCGAGGGTGAGGACAAAACAGAGATTTGCTATTGATCACAAATGTAGTCAGAAAAGCAAACAACTATAGAAAAAATAGATGGTAGAATATATTGTGTCATTATCACTCACTTGTGCTGGGGATTCATCAGGTCAAGCACAGCATTTATATGATTTCCTAGGGGAAAAATGAAAAAGATTAGGAAAGAACAAGCAGAAAAATAGAGCATGACCACAAACAGTAATGCATAAAAGCTAACAAATTAAAAATGATCTGTAACTGAAAAAAGTTCTAGAAGGATGAAATGAGAACCAGTAAAACAAAAAGTAGTAGCAACCAGACGATCTTTCCATCTGCCAGAAGCAACAAACAAAAACTATACTAAATACATCAAGATATTTGAACTCTAATATCGCGGCAGAGAAAATCAATTACCTTGAGGAGGGACAGACAGTTCTGGAGTACCAAAGTCTTTCCACCTCCATCCCCGTATCCGACCATCATCACCACAACTAAAAAATTCAAAAAAATGTGAATCTATAATGCATTCAAGACAAACGGTAGTACAGAGAAATTTCCAACAAATTTACATTTATAAGCACAAAACAGATCAACAAGATTATCAGCAGACATAAGTAAAATATGAAACCATGGACAAAAAAGAATCACAAATGAGGCAACTAAAGAATTAATCGCTTTCTGAGGAGGACTAATCAAGCAAAGAACTCAGTGCTAAAGGACGATAACTCTTGAGTAAAAGGAACCTGAGTAACAATGTATTTTCACCATTGGCGTAGAATTTGACATCGTACGCAGGTCCATCGTGTGCTTGAATGAATCCATCAGATTCAACCCTAATGACATACCAATAACATTTTCATTAAATCCAAACGCATCAACTCACTATCAATCTCTCATTCACGGCCACTTGGCGCTCCATGTACTTACTGTTGAGCTCTCTTTCCGCTAAAGGCAACTGGCTGCATATAACATAAAACAAATGATCAAACAACACACAAGCACATTCAAATCTTATTTAGCGTCAGGGAAAGTTGAATGAAACGCACAATCTTGGAAATACAACTTGAGAGGGAGTAAGAGGCGAGAGATCCGTCGCTAGAGGCGACGACGACGGCGTCGGGACCGGAGTCCGGAGACGGTGTCCAGGCGGTTCTGAAGACGGTAAGTGACTGAAGCTCACGCTCCTTTAGAATGCTGTCTCTGTATGAATCTTGATCCCAGTTCGTCGCATCTCCCCACATGGTGATGATTTTTGACTAGGGTTTGGTGCGATCTTGGCCAGTGGCCACTGGTTCAGTCTTAGACTCTCAGTTAGCTTGCACTTCAACGGTGCCGTTTCAAGCGTTTTTCCTTCCCTTTTCCTTTGTTCGGTTCGAGATTTTGTTTTGGAGGGAGAAATTAAACAAAAGCGCTAAAGTTAACGAATTAAGCCGGTTGGTTGGTTCCAACTTTACTTTTTAAAATTTTGATTAATCATAAAATTAGATTAAATTAATTTTTAATTCAAATCAATTGTTTAGATAATAATAATAATAATAAATACACATTTTATCCGTATTAAAGAAGTTAGGTTTAATAATTAAGTTATTTTTAGTGGCAAGCAAATTAGGTAATTTCTTTTAAATTATAGCATTCTTAGGAAAATTGTATACTTTGAAATTGATTTTCTCTCTTTTTTATTAAATTATATTTAAAATTTTATGCCCTTTTAGTTTAGGTAAGCCCGCTTCCTCTTGTGCGCAAGGTGATTCTTAGCTCTTTGTGAGAAATGCGGGAGTCGAACTCAGGACCTCAAGATTTTGTTGGGTGCATGACTCACGCCTCTTACCATTGAGCTACGTGGCTC
>JAOTAZ010000008.1:2723190-2736651 GCA_025629785.1 Erythroxylum oxycarpum | reverse complement strand
ATTAATCATTTATTATTCATCTCAAAAAAAAATCATTTATTATTAGTCATTTATAAGTTTAATTATCACGTGAAATTTTTTTAATATATATATATTTTTTCAAATTTTACCAATCAGCAGACGTTCGGTAACTAAAACATTTGTCCTTACCACTCCGACATGCCATAAGAGTAGGAGGCTTGAAGCTGTTAACGAGCCGGCTCCGAACTTTTATTCCCAATACCACCCTGCGCACCTTACTAATTTCTCCTTTTTCGTACACGTCAAAGCATGGCCATAATAGTAAATTAATCGGTCGCCAGTTTCCGCTGCTGATCAAAACACAGCGGGTCGCCTCGTACGAACCTTCGATTCGGAGCTTCGACTTCTCTTCGGGAAAAAAAAAAAGATTTAATTTCTCCAAAAAATAAACAAAATTAATAATAAATTCTCCAATCCCCGAATCACTATTATTACTACTATCGTGTGGCGGATTCAAGTAATTATTCCGACTCTTCTCAAGGTAGATTTCTTGCACTATTTTGGATTTGATCTTTTCTTTTTTTATTTGGATTTTTTTTTGGGAATTTGAATTTCAATTTGATTCAAGTTCTAGGGTTTCTTTCTGGATTTACTTGAGTTTGTATTTATTGTCTGAGATGGATTGATGCTTACTTTATCCCTGGTTTGGTGCTGATTCACTTTTAGGTATGTTGTTTATTCGTTTCTTAGATGAAGAACTGACGATTTGTTCGTTCATTGTTGTTGTAATAGTTTGTAGTAAATGAACTGAATTGGGATAATTATAGGAAGTAGTACAAAAGAAGTAGTGTACGTGAACTTGTGGTAAAATTTTTGTGTTGGAGAAGCACCTGATTTAACTTAAGGTTATTTATCTTGTTCTTCAATTTAAATAATGATGTCATCAGGTTCAACTTTTGGATGGAAGATTAAAAAAAACGAAGTTCAGGATGGTTTTGCCCGTGCATTAGGAAATTTTACTCTAAATAAGGCTTAAAAATCAAAATGATATTTTTAAACAGGATCAGGCACGTCAGTGGGTTTGGTTCTCAATATGTTATCTTAAATTCTTAAACACTTCATGGGATCGTGTCTGGGAGGAATTCTGTGGATTTATCAATCCTTTAATTCCTTTTGTGTTTGCCTGAGTGGATTTATTTCTGATTGCGATTAATGAGCGGCAATTTGCTACAATAACTTAATTGTTCAACTTTAAACTGCTAAATTTATCATTTAATGCCTCTTCTTATTTTTTATTTCCCTTTGCTGCACAAATATTTGGAGCCTTATTTACTGGGTGTAGATACTGTTGGATTTGCTGCTTTGTTGGAACATTGATGCCCTTGCTTCTGAGCTCAATTTCAGTTTTCTTTTTGTTATCATTAGTTTCATTTTATTAATGTAAGTTATTCAGTCAGTTTCTAGGTGCTCCGGAATGGTTGTCTATTCTGTCCTATACGATTGTTTTTCATCTATTCAGCATCTTACTATGCACATTGGCTGAAGGTGTTAATTGTTTGGCTAGTAATTGTTGCATCTTTAGCCTGCATAATCATCACGTATTTGTCCCATTAGACTGCTTTTAACAAGTTGAAGTATGGATCCATAACAATACTTAGAGTTGGATCTAAAAGTCTTCTTGTTATCGTTGTATAATCCACACATGAATTAAGTAAAATTGTGGTTGCAAGTTTATTATTTATGTGAAGACATTTGTTTCATAACCTGAACAGCACGGGAATAGATTTGTCTCTAGTACTTGAATTCTTGCCTCAATCAGTCTTTTCATATTTACCTCTCTGATCCAGTTTAGCTTGTAGTACTTGCCTCCTCTCGGAAAAGAGAAATATGTAATCTAGTGTTTAACTCTGTAATTTGGTACCTCTACTATTTGAACAAACTTTAATTCAAGAATTGGGTAATTATGAATCTATACTTGGTTTGCTAATTGAATTGCAGTTTTAATTCTAGAATTATGTTTGCACATTTCTATCACGAGCACGAGTATGGATGTAAATATCCAGTAATCATTCTTGTTGAGATTTTTCATAACTGTTGATTGATATATTTGTTTTTGCAGATGCATTGGCATCTTTTCATCTTCTGAAGTCTCAAATTGGCCTTTATGTGTTGCACTGCTACAATTTTGTGGTGCCTTATTGTCATTATTGGGTTTGTGATGTAGCAGATGTTGAGACACTGATCAAATGGCAACATCTAGTAAGTTTGATCTATCTTCTGCTAGCCCAGATCGGCCAGTATATGCTAGTGGGCAGCGTGGATCCCACGTAGCTTCTCAGTTTGACAGATCAGGTAGCTTCCGAGATAGTATGGAGAACCCAATCTTATCTTCTCTCCCAAATCTGACCAGAGGCAGTTGTATAGTAGGACAGGCGGATGTGGTGAATTTCTTCCAATGCATACGTTTTGACCCTAAGGTAGTTGCTGCCAAATCTAGCCGTCAAGGGGACTTTAGACGTCATTTGAATGTAGCTCTTGGTATTTCCGGGGATGATTCTCCAATTGTTTCTTCAAAAGGCAAGATATTACCAGAGGACATCAAGCGAGTGAAGGCCATTCTACGTGAAAGCAATGTCAAAGCCAGGTACTTGTTAAAGCTCTTGTGTATCTTATCTGATAATTGTAACTAGTGCATTGAGATCTATAAACAACAGGGAACGCATGAAAATTTTCAACGAGGCCTTGTCTGTGTTCAACAAATGCTTCCCAAATATATCATCGAAGAAGAGATCTAGATCAGACGGTCTATCTATTGACCGTTCTGGTCCTTCATTGTCAAGCGATCGATCAGTTCTTGGGCCAAGTGTTGCTAAGATGGGAATTCAAAGCCCTGCCGTTAACAGTGGCAGTGAAATTGAGCCACAAAAATCAGAAGAACGAACTAAACATGCTGTTCCAAACAAGCGCACACGAACTTCTTTGGTGGACGTTAGGGTTTGTACCTCTTTCACCTTGCTTTTATTTGTATTCATTGGCAATTTTTGTCAACGTTGAAGTTCCCTTTATTTAAGTTGACACTTTTCTCTTCTCTTGTGATCTTGCTAATTGGTAGATGTCTCCTTGATGTGTGGATCTGTTCATACTTTCTTTTTCATTGGAAATTGCTTTTGGCTCTGTTAAATATTTATAACTAGTACGAATTTGTATTTACTGTATTCTGTCTTGCCATAATTTAGCTGTATCTGGTAGGTTAGCACTTGTGTTTTGAATTACTGGATTAAGCTTGCTGCACTTTAGGATTTTAGGATAAATGTTAGATATGAACTCTGAAGAAATTTGGATTTGCAGGGTAATGCTCTCGTCAGGCCAGCTGCTGCCTTAGATAGAGATAGGGAAATGCTGCGCCTTGCAAACAGTGGTGCAGTTCAGGGTGATGAACGAACTTTATCAATTGGTGTTGACGGTTGGGAAAAGACAAAGCTTAAGAAGAAGCGTTCTGTGATAAAGTCAGATGTCTCACCAAGTGTGGTGTCTATTAAAAGCAGTGATGGGTATAGGGAACCTAAACAGGGAATGCAACAAAGACCAGGTTCTGATAACCGCGCCAGATTAAATACTGATTCCCATGGTTTCAGGTACACTGAGAACAATTTGTACCCTTCTTATAACAATCATGTTTTGCACCTACTATGTTGTACTTTTTATTTGGGTTTACACCATAACTAATTTGCCTCTATTTGAAAAAATGTGAAGGTTAAATTTCAATGAATGAGTTATTTTAGGTTTTTGTTCTATTGGTGTTATTCAAGGCAGCTAGTAGAAAAAAAGTTGGTTGCCATCATTTTTGCAAGATAGTGTTATTTTATCTTTCTAAATATTCATAACAATATAACTTTTCTTTTATCATTGTCTTTATATTGAATGTTTTCTTGGGAATTTTTAAATATTGTGGGAACATATGTTATGCATTTATGATAACTTGTTAATTCCTATTTGTAGTGCAACCTAATGGGATTTTCCCATTCTTATGTGGAATGCATATTAATGTATATCTTGAAAACCATAAATTTGTTGACTATTAAATTGGCATATAATATGAATGGGGGAAAAAAAGGAAATAATGGCAAACATATTTGTATTTTTCAAATATCTATCTGGTCTACTTGAAGGCATCAATCAAGGAAAGCAACTCATTTGTATAATAAACTTTGTGAAAATAGATCACTAATTTACCCATTAAAATAGGGCCCTCAATTTGCTACCTGTTGATTGTTCTTTGAGACATGTTGTGACTCTCAAATGTGGAATTAAGCTCTTTCCTGACACAATTATTGCTTCGGCTTTTGGTTGCTACATGACAACAGAAAGGATTTGTTATTAAGAAGTTTTCTACTGACTGTTTGTATTTCTTCTTAAGCAAAATATGATTCTGTAGATTCTTACAATTGATTGTTTAGATTTGTGCATGATAAAGAATTTTAGACTATGGAAAAAAACTCTCTGTGACAATTATGTGTATTTGAAGCAAATGTTTATGTTAGGGTTTCACTCTATAATGTGTTTGAATGTGCTTACTTGAACATGGAAGTTTTTGGCTTATTTAACTTTATATATCTTATTTTTGAGGCAATTTGTCTTTCTATAGACCAGGAGTTGCTAATGGTGCTGTTGGAGTTGGGAAATCAGATAGTATCTCACAGTCTAGTGGCATGAATGTACGGTCATCCCTCCCAAGGAATGATCTGGATAATAATTCCCATCTCAGTGAGAGGAGGGAACGCCCTGTTGGTACGGATAAGGAAAGGTCGAGTTTCAGAGCTGCTAATAAGTATGTAGAGTTTCCTGGACTCTTTTCTTACATTTATATGATTATGGTGGTTTTTATTCTATTTTCATTGTCATTATTGCAATTGTTAAGATCATTCGTTGAAGATCTTCCCTCTTAGATCATATTGGACTTATTCTATATAATGCACCTTTCTGTTTATCTATGTTATTCTTGAATTTTGTGTTCATTTTCCTATCGTCTGTTTTGAGTTGTATTCCTGTATAAAGTTTTTCTCTTTATTCTTTTAACAAGCTTTGCTAGATTAGATGTTAAATTCAATCCCTTGTTTGCCATAATGTTCAGGTCAAATGTTCGTGACGATTTTAATTCTGCTAGTCCAATGTCAACCACAAAAATGAGTGCATCTATTCGAGCTCCACGATCGAGTTCATGCATTACAGCTAAGTCGCAAGTAGTCAACAGAGCTAGTACTTCAAATGGTTGGGAACTTTCTAACTGTACAAACAAGCCTCTTGCTGTTGGGCCTAACAGCCGCAAGCGTAGTACTTCAGCTCGCTCTTCATCCCCACCCGTTGCCCAATGGGCTGGTCAGAGACCTCAGAAGATCTCGCGTATTGCTAGAAGAACTAATTTGATCCCCATCATTTCAAGTAATGATGAGAGTCCTGCATTGGATAATGTATCCGATGTGTCAGGCAACGAACTTGGATCAGGATTTGCCAGGCGTTTAACTGGTGATTCTCCTCAGCAAGTTAAGTCAAAAGGTGACCTTTTATCTTCAGCTGCTTTATCCGAAAGCGAAGAATCAGGTACTCCTGAAATCAAGTCTAAAGACAAGGGGAAAAAGTCTGAAGAGGTAGATGATAAAGCTGGACAGAATATCCAAAAGGTTTTAAATTTGAGCCTGCCATCAAGAAAGAATAAGCTAGTTAGTGGAGATGATCTTACAGACGGTCCACGAAGGGAAGGGAGGTCTGGGAGGGGCCTTATATCTGCAAGGTGTGTTATGCCTATCGGAGTTGAGAGGCTTGGTAATGTGGGAACAGCAAAACAGCTTAGAAGTGCTAGAGTCAGTTTTGATAAAAATGAAAAGTTAGTTGTTTTCTCCTTACCAATCTTTTCCATTATGTAACCATGTCTTTCTAAATTTTTAGCCTATCATCCTAATTCTAACATGAGTTTAAATCTCACAACTTGAAGAAACATTTTATGCAGTAAAACAGGTCGTCCACCAAGTAGAAAACTCTCTGATCGCAAGGCATATGCACGTAAAAAGCAAACCACATCCAACACTCCTGCAGATTTTCTTGGTAGTTTTTGTTTAATACCCTGTTGCAGAATGTTTCTGGATCTCTAAGCATTATGTATTATCAATTCTTATTCATTTTACTCAAACTCTTTTCCTTTCTTTTTTTGAAAAAACCTTAGTTGGTTCAGATGATGGACAGGAGGAGCTATTGGCTGCTGCAAGTGCTGTCATTAATCCTGGTACTTTTTTCTGTTCTTTTGCTTTGCTACCAAATTAATCACGTCTTTGGTAAGTTAATATGATTTTTTCTGCAGATCATTCCTGTTCAACTGACTTTTGGAGGCAAATGGAGCGATTTTTTGGTTTTATATCTAATGAAGACATTGCTAAATTGAATCAACAGGTGTAGCCCTTTTTCCTATTTTACTTCTCTTAATGTTCAAAGGCATTTTATAGTAATTGATAGATAAGACTCTTTGATGTTTATCAAATTCCAGGAGTTTGATCTGGCATCCAACAGCTTAATTGTTATTTAAGTTTTCAGTGTCATTATTGCAAGTTTCTTCTTATGTAAATAACTGAACTTTTGTCTATATTTGAAATGGATTGATTGAACACACAGGTGGAATGTGCAGAAACAAATTATGAACTTGAAGAACAATTTTTTCACAGAGGAGCAGACATCCCTCTTTGTCAAAGACTCCTAGCTGCTATAATTCCGGGTGATGATTCTACCCATACAAATGGAGATCTGGAATTAGATGGACATGGTGCTGGGTTTGAACTGGATGGACAATTGGGGCCAGATAGTATAAACCATCCAGAAAACTTTCATTTATCTGGGCACATTGCATTTAATGGTTTTAAAGTTACTGGGAATGGTGAATCTGATGAGGCAGACATGAATTTTCCGGGGATTTCAAGCGTTGATGTCACTTCAAATTTCAGTCATTCCGCAAATGGTGTCCTTCAAGACCAACCATCAATATCCATCATGAAATGTCCTGAATTGCAGTATGATAATATGCAAATGAATGAAAAACTTCTACTGGAACTTCAAAGTATAGGAATTTTTCCACATCCCGTGGTATGTCTCTTATTTGCCTATTTCACGTGTGTATTGTGCATTTTACTTTGTTCCATGCAAATATTACAAGTAAATTATTTTGAGTTGTGCATTTGTTGTATATGCACAAGCATGAGGTTTTCTTAAGTTTATTCTGGTGAGTTTGGATTCTTCTTTATCCAGGTTGACTTGATAATGGAGGATGAAGGTATATATAAGGATATCAGCAAATTAGAAGAGAATTACCGTGGGCAGGTATTCTTCCTTACAGAACCTCTAATGCAAAACTACTTAAATCCATTATCAAATTTGTATCTCTAGCTTTTTTCTTCTTGAACCCAAATCGTTGTCTTATTGTGTCTATCCTAGGACATAATGCAGAACCTTCTCATCCTCTTAAGTTACTTGCCAGTAGCTATTAAGTAGAAAATAGAAATTTATATATTGTTATCCACGCAGAATAACACACAACTACAAGTTTCCATTTTTGATTGATTTATTTCTATATATGGTCTCGACCCCCCCCCCCCCTTCTCTCTCTCTAATCTATTACTTATAATAGGTTTCGAAGAAGAAAGCTCTGCAAAATAAATTGCTGAAATTTGCCTCGGAAACAAAAGTACTGCAAGAAAAGTAAGGAACCTCTTCACTTCTTGAGAATTCATATATCTTGCCAACGAAGTTAAATTTTTTTTGCTGCCTTGTGTACTCATAATGGTCCATGTTTGCATAGGGAATTTGAACAACGTGCTTACGACAAACTCATCTCAATGGCTTATGAAAAGTATATGGTATTTGCTTCTACTCCATACTTATCTTTCTCATTTCAGTTTTAGTATAATTATGTTGGTATAATTACCCTGGTGCTATGGACCCTACTACAGCAATACCTCATGTATTTGGCCTTTTGAACAAGTAAAACTTAATTGTAAATCTTAAGGACAAAAGTAATTGTAAATCTTAACGACATAGGGGAAGCCTTCTTTTCAAATGGCCAATGTGGAGTAGTGAATGTTGTATATGCATATTGTTGAAAGTATTATCTGCTTAAATTATTGTTACTTTTCGCAACTTATTGTTGATTGACAACAAGGGGATGTGGACATATACAAAATGGTCTCATTTTGTTTATTTGAGGGGACAACATTTCTTATCGTAGAATTGTTGAGAACTTGTACATGTTGGGTTCCAGTGCCAAATTGAAATTTAGGTTTAGCAATTGTTATCTTTGTAGTTTTTATTTGAACTTGATCCCATCCTGGTATATTTGTCTATGTTCTTCCTTTTTTTTTTTTTCAATCTTTCTCTTGGAGAAGGCAGTTTGTGATGGTTCTTGTTGGCAAGTTTTGCCCTTCGTTGTTCAGTTCAATGTTAAAGGCGATCTGATGGGCTAAAAGAAGAGTAATGGGATTTTGTAGCCAACTAACAGATTGTTAGAACTTATTTTGTGTAACATGTAATTGCTCCTGTATTTTGTGAATGTCTGTCTCTTGCTAACCTGTACTCTTAATCTTCAGCCCAAGAAATTCTATTCTTTTTTCTTCTTTGTTGCATTGGCCGTTAGTTTTGAGCTTACAGTTTTGGTTGCTGCCATTTACCCTTTTGAATTCTCAAGTAATGGAGCCAACTGTTGTGAGCCTAGCATCTAGGACGCCAAAAAATGCATCTGAATTCTGGAATATGCCGGAAAGGACTGTAACGGGGGACTGTTTTATTCTAAAGACATGCTTCTCTGCTTTCCTGTTTAGCTGCCGTAGCTTTGAGTACCAAAGATTGCACCAAATGAAAAGTGTTCCCTGCCTCTTCCTTTTTTTTCAGTGCATCTCTTTAGCACTGCTTATGAACAATGTGCCTGTGCATGTTTGGTCCAAATATCTAATGATTCTGGTGCTTATTGTCCATTATCTTAACATAATAAATTAGGCTTGAGGGGCACTTTGTTTCTGCAGTGGTTTTATTGTTGGACAGAGTTCTACTACAACTGCTTTTAGATTCAAAATTTAGGTAGTTACCAACTTCTGCAAACTTTCTTTGATAGACTTGTCGACGATCTCATACTGCTGGTGGGAAGGGTTCCAGTAACAAGATAGCCAAGCAAGCTGCCTTGGCATTTGTTAAACGAACATTGGATTATTGTCACAGATTTGAAGATACGGGCAACGGCTGCTTCAGTGAACAATTATTTAAGGACATGTTTCATTCTGGACCTTCACACCTCACTGGTGCACAATCAACAGACGCTCATAGTGATGGGGAATCAGCGAAACTATATGTTAATAGCTCAAGCCACTCTTTGGAAGCTAGAGTTTCAGGTAATTTACCAGACATTATTTTTATTGGTGTGGTTTGTTTGCCATTTATTTTTTTTATGTTTGTTTTGTTTTTCTCCTCTCATTTCACATTTTCGTATTTCAGCTTCCATGGGTTCACAGCCAAGTCCTCTAAATTCACGACTGGGCCTGAATGCAGAAAGTTACAACACTAATTCTATTAATATGCTGCACCCTGTAAATCAGTTGGCTGAACAAACTAGCAGTAAAGAAGATGCATGGTTGAGCAGGGGGAAGAAGAGAGAACTGTTGCTTGATGATGTTGGAAATGCCAGCGCTTCAGGTGTCCCATCAGGATTTGGAGGTTCTCTTCCAAGCAGTACAAAAGGGAAGAGGAGCGAGAGGGATAGGGACGGAAAGGGGCACATCAAAGAGGTTTTGTCCAGAAATGGGACTAATAAAATTGGTCGTCCAGCATCATCTAATGCCAAGGGAGAAAGGAAACTGAAAACAAAACCCAAGCAGAAAACAACTCAATTATCTGTTTCTGTGAATGGCCTTGTTGGCAAGAAAACAGAGCAACCTAAAATGACATTGGCTTCTGAGTCAAAGTCTAGAGAAGTACCTAAGGATGGCTCTGCAAAAGGAAAAGATGGATTTAAAATGGATGCACTTAACCATGAGGCCGTTGATTTGTCCAGCCTACCAGACATTGATGAACTTGATGGCGAAGAGCAGGATCTAGGTTCATGGCTGAACATTGATGATGATGGATTACATGACCATGGTGACTTCATGGGACTTGAAATTCCTATGGATGACCTTTCAGACTTGACTATGATGGTTTGAAGGTTTCCTCTGTATAGTCTTGTTCATTATACCATTTGACAATCATAAGAAAACCACTCCTTATCAAGAAATGACCAGTTTACATGGGTCATGCGGCTGCTGTTCCAAAAGTAGGTTATATAGGTCATTTTTAGACTTTACAAGATTTTCAAGCGAACGTCTCAGATGCATCACCTTTTTGTTACTGTGGTAATTTTGACTGTAAAGATCTTATTCAAAGGTATAAGCTAGTAAGCCTTAGTGTTTACATCTTAGCAATACATGTATCCTCCCTGTAGCTCCAGAAAATCAGAGATCAAAGCCCTCTTGTATATATATTTTATATCCTTCAATAAAATTAGCTTCTCATTCAGTACTATCGATTTCCTGTAGACTTACACAGAATAATACAGATACATATGTCCATCTATTTTTCGTTCTGATTGCTTGGACACAGTTATTGGAGTTGTATTATGAGCAGAATCCCAAAGTTCTTTCAGAGATGGTACACTGGGAGTTGTATCTCTTGTTGCTACTTCACATGATGTGAATGTCATAACTGCTCTCGTTGCGTGGTCTCTTTCTTGTTTGTATTCACTCTTCATGGACTCCACAGGTTTGTATGTTATTTGTCATGATAGCATGATAGCTTGTGATAAGAATTTTTCCGCCTGCATCATTTTCCCCTTGGGTTTAATTTTTGTTGCAGAGTTGAACCATTCCTATATCGAGATGCACTTTCATCTCCCTCTTCGTGCAGGTGTGTTAATCTGAACATGTTATGTTCTTTATGCATAACCAGATATTTTGTCTTTTGCATCAGGGACTAATAAGCATGGTTTTGGCAGGGAGGACTTAGCTGGTTCATCTGGTTTCTCTTCCATGGCTTCATCAAGTCCTGTGAATTGCTTCTAACATCTTGTAAGGAGAAGCATTTGAAATTTGCTCTAGATGAAATCATCGGTCAGTGAATAAATCATCGGTCTCCATGCAATGTTGTTTTTCTTTAGCTTTTCTTTTTGTTGTTTTTTCCTTTTTGCATGTCTTCAAGGTCTTAAAGCGTTTTTCTCAGTGGCAATAGCTGCTTCAATTTGTTAATGACTCTGTAGTTTTAGTTTGAAGATTAACTACTACTTTAGGTTGGATACAAGGGATCTTTAGCTGTAAGTTGGTAGCAACATTTTTCTTAAACCCCTTCATAAACATGTAATCGAATCAGTTAAAGCTCTGCATAAACTTTCAACCCAAGGACTATAATCTGGATTCCCGCATCTGCATCTCGACTCTTTTCTAATCTTTGCGATATTCTTTTTTTTTTTTTCTTCTCATGTTTAAGGTTTAATGTGTAGTTATCGAAATGTGTTGAGAATATCCGCAAACACTGTTTGGAAACTTTCAGTTCCTCTCTTTAATCAATGAGTTGCTTGGTTCTTTTAGGCAGTGCATAAGTTCTGCCTCACTAATACTCCTCTGAAGGTTCAACTTGGTTTGGTTACTTAAGCAACCATTGTTTGGTATTTAGGCTCACTGAAGCTCGTGGGGTTTTGACGTTGCAGCTTTATTTTGGATTGTATTGTATTGTATTGATTTCATCCTTTTGGAATTGGAATGTCATCTTGCTCTTGCATTAGAAATCCTTAGTTGCTGCTGCTTTGTTCATGACCCAACTCTGTTTTTTAGGTTTTTTTTTTTTTGTTCCCTTAAACCCTAGAACATTTAACATGAGAGGGTCCTGCTTTTACTGCGTTTCTTTCTGCAGTCATACACTCTTTTTCAACAAATGGTTCAAAGAACTTATTTCAAGTTGAGAGTTTGCCTTATCTCTACCTTTCATTTGCGCATAAATAGTTAATGTCCTTACCATAGTAATAAAAATATTAATTTGGTTTCATAATAACCCTTTTGTTCGTTATTTAAACTTTTTTTTATTTAATCCAAAGTGTTTATTATTTAATCATCATCACACTCAGTCTAAAGTCTCGCAATGAAGCGGAATCTGAGAAGGTCTGATAGTACACAAACTTACATGCAAATGTGACCAAAAAAAAAAATGATGCAGGTTAACAGAAGAAATAAATAAAAACTGGCATGCAGAATATTTATGTAAGTAGAATTACAATAAAAAACAGAAGAACATACTTGATATTTGACCAGGTCTACTAGTACCTTATACGTTGTAAAGACCGACTCTTTTACATATGTGATAATAATGCTTCTTTTAATTTAGTCATATGTTTTTGTTTATTATCTAACATGAGAGAATTATTAACTGATTTTGATTATCTCTTAGTGAATAAAGAGTTAATTTAACTAATTTAATTATAATCATCATAAGAACAATGTTACTATGATTTTAGGTTTTTTTTCTTTTTATCTTCCGTTCTCTTTATCTGTCTCTTTTACATAATTTTAGGAATTCTCTTTTTTTTCCTCTTTTTCTATACCTTGGTGTATATTGTTTGCTGATGAAATTATTTTAATAAATGAGATAGAAGAGATTATTAATGTTAAGCTAGAGCTTTGGAGGGATGTGTTAGAGTTGAAGAGCTTTAAATTGAGTAAATTGAGTAGGACAAAAATTGAGTATTTAGAGTATAACTTTTCGATCCATAGGGTCACTTCCGATATAGAAGTAATCATTGATTCAACAGTTATACCACAGAAAGAATATTTTAAGCATATAGGATCTATCAGCTAAAGCAATTAAGAGATTGATGAAGTCATAGTTCAATGTACTAGATCAAGATGACTTAAATTAAGAAGTGTATCGAGAATTTTATATGACAAGAAGATATCACTCAAGTTCAAAAGTAAATTTTATGCTCTATGTCGACTCAAGTTCAAAGATGTCACTCAAGTTCAAAGATAGCAATTATGTCGACTATGCTCTATGAGGCAGAGTATTGGCCTAACAAACAGATTCGTAGTCATAAGTTAATAGTGGCGGAGATGAGGATGCTCCATTTGATGTGCAACCTTCAGTGTAATATATCTCGTATTGTACTGGCCGAAAAATAATACAAAATGGGATGTTTCAATACCGGGTCAAAATACCAACCTGCTTGCCTGGTACTGACCGATACCGTCAATATTTGAAATACTGGCCATACATTGGCCGATATTAGAAATTAAAAAAAAGGGGCATTTTTGCACCCCCCACAGTCCCACCAAACCCCTCTTTTATTAATAATAATATAAAATTTAAATTCATATAGTAAATAATAGTTATATTTTTCTACAAAGAATAATTAAAAAATATGTTTAAATGAAAATTAAGAAGCCTCATTTTTTGTATTTC
>JAOTAZ010000008.1:2689026-2699198 GCA_025629785.1 Erythroxylum oxycarpum | reverse complement strand
AATATATAGTACAATTGTACAGTATAACAATTAAATATTTTATAATTTTTACAAAAATTTAGGGAGTGCTTAGTTGAGAATTGAAATTATAATAAAAAATAGAAATAATATGACTTCTATTTCAATATATTAATTATCTTAAAATAATATCATTTTAATACTACTATGTTATTTTGTACGAATAAATTTATTTTAATTAATTATATTTAAACTTTTTAATTATTCAAAAAACAAGTTTATGTCACTTTTATGCTATTTTGTATGAATATTTTTATTTTTTAAAAACAATATTTGGAAGTAATTAACTAATCATCATTATTCATTACGTACCAAAAATCATAAGGTTGTAAGAAGAAGTGCGTGTTTTGGATTTGTTTCCCTTCCAACTATAAATGGGATTCAACAGTGGCCCTAGAAGTGAGATTCGCAGGAACTCCTAACACAAGCAGCATTGTCATAGAACCTTTGCAAATTTCCCAGTAACCCTGAATGAAGCTAGCCGGCCTGAAATCAATCGAGAACGCCCACGACGAGTCGGTGTGGGCCGCGACATGGGTTCCGGCCACGGAGACGCGACCTGCCCTTCTCCTTACCGGGTCACTCGACGAGACCGTCAAGCTCTGGAGACCCGACGAGCTGACTCTTGAGCGGACTAACACCGGCCACTCCCTCGGCGTCGTGTCTGTGGCGGCGCATCCCTCTGGCATCATAGCGGCGTCAGCTGCACTTGATAGCTTTGTTCGGGTCTTCGATGTCGATACTAATGCTAGCATTGCCACTCTCGAAGCTCCTCCTTCTGAAGTTTGGCAGATGCAGTTCGATCCCATGGTAATTGATTCTGCGATTGTTGGGAATGTTACTTAGCTCTGATCTTGGGTTTTTGTTTCAACTCATAATTTTGGATCGTCGATGACTGACAGTTACGAATTTTCAGGGAATTTTCATTTTAATCGGTGTGTTAGCATTGAGTTATGGGGATAGTTAAGTGCCCAAACTAGTATCAGTAAAGGCATCTGCTTTGATTTTGTGATTTTAGGTTGAGGAGGAACCTAACCCTAATTTGGGAATGACTGATCTTCTTTTGCTTGACTTCCCCAATTCTTCATTTGACGCTAAATTTTGGAATGCCATCTTCTTCTTATATATTCCAGTTAACCAATTGCCTCATTCTAGAATTGTTGTTCTTTTTTTTTCTTTCTCTGGCATGGCTGTAAGTTTAGTACAGTATTTGATTTGTTCCGACAACACGACTGTCAGTGTGCATAATACTAACTGGCTCTACCCACAGGGTACAACACTTGCAGTTGCTGGCGGGGGTAGTGCATCAGTGAAGCTTTGGGACACAGCGACATGGAAATTGAAGGCTACCTTGTCAATTCCTCGTCCAGAAGTGCCGAAGCCTTCCGATAAGAATAGCAGCAAGAAGTTTGTCCTATCAGTCGCGTGGAGTCGTGATGGCAAACGAATCGCTTGTGGCTCAATGGACGGCACAGTCTCTGTTTTTGATGTAGCTCGAGCCAAATTTCTACACCATCTGGAAGGTCACTTCATGCCTGTGCGTTCTCTGGTGTATTCTCCAATTGATTCAAGGGTGCTCTTCTCCGCTTCTGATGATTGTCACGTTCACATGTATGATTCTGAGGGAAAAAGTCTGGTTACTGCCATGTCAGGCCATGCAAGCTGGGTATTGAGTGTTGATGCTAGTCCTGATGGAGCTGCTATTGCAACAGGCTCAAGTGATAGAACTGTAAAGTTATGGGATCTTAGTATGAGGGCTGCTGTGCAGACAATGAGTAACCATGCCGACCAAGTTTGGGGAGTGGCTTTTCGACCACCCGGGGGAGCTGGTATCCGAGCTGGCAGGCTTGCTAGTGTGTCAGATGACAAGAGTTTATCACTTTATGATTATTCCTGAGAATGGAACTATGTTTTGTGTAAACTGTAAAACCCTCAAGGATTTTTAACCGCTTAATGTTATTCACCTTTCTGATCATAGGAAATGGTTTTGACCTGGAGTTTTGGTACTAGTTGAGAGATTCTGGTTCTTATCCCAAGTTCCTTCGACATTTATTTTGAAGTAACCAACCAGTGGTGTCGCCCATTTTTGGGAGAAAGGCAAGGACCAACGAGGAAGAAGAATCTGAAAAGAGTTAGCTGAACCAAGACATTATAATCGACTAGTCTTAAAGTGAACCAAAGCCGATCAAAAAGGAGAGGGAAAAAAAACGACAGGAAAACGCAGCAATTTCTGAAAGCTTCTTGATCTTAACACTTGAACATCATAATCAACAAGTCCTTCATAGAATCAATTTCGGGTATGTCACGGATGAAGCCCCAGTGTGAAAGCGAATCAGCTTAGTCAAACTGCATCACAGTCCAGAAACAAGAACAGAGGATTCTTGCCGTTTAAAGCAGAAAAACACGCATAAGTGGGCAAACTAAACTCTTCTTTTTGTCAGATAAAGGCCACATAAGTGGACAAACTGAAACTCTTCTTTTTGTCAGATTAAGATCCGGAGGAAGAGAAAGGAAGAACATTCTCCAGATGCAGATTTTTCACTTATTTCAATTAAGCTTAAGTTCCACAGGAACTTCTGCTCTTACCTGTTGAACGAATGAGCAATAGTTGAAATTGTCAAGTAGATCAAACATTTGCACCTGTCAGACATGAGCAACAACTTGCTGTATTTATTTTGAAATAGTTTAAAATTGGGCTGTGATTCTAAATCCAAAAATTTAAGAACCTACCACTTTCGTTCTCACTGACCTACAAAACTAAAATATTCCACATTTTTTAAGTAACTCAAGCTACCAAAGTACGACAGACATACCTTACCAGCAGCAAATTCATAGAAGATCAAAAAGAAACTAACAGTTTACAAACACGAAACTTACAATGCATCAATGTTACTTCACTTGCAAGCTTTATCACTCAAATACTTCTTCAAAACATCCGTTACTGCAGCAAAATCTGCTGTCACTACAACTGGTGGGTTAGCGTACCGGCAAGCCGTATCAGGTATGGCCTTGGAGTGGCAATCAATCTGAGAATGAGAAAATTTCAACCCATGAGCTGTGCTTACAACTAGTGTCTTATCCGTCGGCTGTATAATACCACTATTTATATGGCCCGTCCCGTATGAGGGCATATAAACATTCCAGTGGAATCGGCTAGTGCCATTGCATCCATCAACTCCTCCTCTGTGGCTTCTTCAACAATTCCATTAGAATTCTTCAAAGCGTACACAGCCCTGTCTATTGAAACAGGGTCCCGTATCTGTATGGCAGATGCAAAAGTAGAATTTGCACTCACCGGCTGGAAATCCTTCCACCCGGATTTGTAATACAAGTAAAGAGGATTAGCATTCGCAACCTGAGCACAAACTAGCCTAGGAATTCTATCAACAAGCCCCAATTCCTCACACATTTTGAAACCCTTATAAAATGCATAGATATTTCCTAGATTACCACCAGGAACAATTACCCAATCCGGTATTTGCGATATGCTATACTTTAGACTTTAGAGTGAACTGTATGTCTTAGTCATACAAATTAACTGACCCACTAGCTTAGCGTTATCTACTGAAAAACAATAGTAGGATATTTATGCATTCTTGCAGATAACTATTACTTAATGCATGTTTATTTCAATTAAACCAAAACACTATATGTAAATCAAATCAAAGCATAATCTATGTTTTCCATGAAAATGGTTACTTAAGTTTGATAGATGTGTACCACTATGATATAAACCTATCTTTTCCTTTATTGTGGATAATGCATATAGGTTAAGTTGGAGTAAGCTTCCTACGTATATAAATACTGCAATTAATTTGTTAATGTCAAATTTCCAACAATGGATTCTTCCATAGAGGTCACTATTGCAGAGCTCAAGAACGTTGGGCTTGCATCCATGACTCTTTCTTTGATGAAGCAAACAAAATTCGATGAGCAAACAGTTTCTGCTTTGAAGGAACTGAAAGAAAGACGTGGAGTCCCTGAAGGGCACAACTCAGACGGTGCACAATTGGTGGTTCATCGAGAAGGTAATATTGCTCCCAACACGGAGCTTCAACAAAACAATGGAAACTCAAACCCTACAATGTTGCTCCAAAGCCAGCAAGAGCAAGTACCTCGGATGAGGCAGATAACGGAACTGTACGTACCACCTGAAATCCCTCCAATCCCGTCTCTACGTGATGTGTTTCTTACATGCAGACGCAGCAGACCCTTTGAAAGACAGCTTACAAAAAGCGACGTGAGGGATTATCTGTGCAGACTGTCGATAGCCAAGAAACACGCCCAGATGTCTGTTTTGCCAATGCTGAATCCTGAAGAAAATCTCCAAAACGGAATTGAAGTGACTGTTTATGACATCAATGGCAGCACTTTTAATATGAGCCTCAGGATTTGGGCTTCTAAGTTTCACGTCCTGACTGGAGGTTGGAATTCGTTTAAGAAGGTGCATGAGTTGCAAGAGCTTCGAGATTTCGTTACCTTGTGGACGTTTCGACATTCCTCTACAGGTAAACTTTGCTTCGCGATCATTCACCGACGTTCACCTTTGTCTCAAACATCAGTCAGAACTCGCCGAAGCAAAATGTCGAAGAAGAATTGATGACACTACTTGGATTGTGCTGTATATATAGCCGATTTCTGTTTCGTACTTTTGGTTAGAAGTTATTCAGGCCATGACCCTGAAAACGAAGGCCTAGTTCTGTTCTATTTGTTTCTTATTTTGGTCACTCGCTCCTAATATATTAAATTGATTTTAGTCCACCGATACATCAGATTTGTTTTGTCTTATTTTGTTTCACATCAAACATGATAGCCGAAGTCTTGAGTCAATTACCCGCCTCCGCCTCCGCCTCCGCCTCCGCCTCCTTTTTTCCATAGTTTATTTAAGAAAGGAAACAAAAGTAAAAGAATTCATTCATTTTCACCTCCACCACCGCCGCCTCCTCCTCCACCAACGTCAAAAAGATGGTCTAAGCGTCACTGCCAAGTTCTACCACCATCAGCAGCGCCCCCACCACCGCCCCCACCGCCGTCAAAATCATCAAAAAGCCGGAATCCTGCCACAACCGGCCGGCCACCGTTGCCAACTAAAGCAACCAACTTGTACAATGAAAAAGTGAACAGCGAGGACAGTCACCCTTGATTCCAGCGCCGCCTCCGCCATTTAAAGTTCCGGGCTTTCGCTTCGTTCTCCGTTCTTAATCTTTTTGCGTTACCAAAACTCTCAAGGAAGCGTAACGGAAAATTACAATCAATGTGAGGCTTATAAGGGTAATACTGTAATTACAATCCGTTGTATCAGTAGCTTAATATCAACGCAATGTTTATAAGGGTAATAATGTACTTTTATTGGTAATCGGATCATCTAATATTTTCCCTCCCAGTACAACGGCTATTACTCCCACTAAACACTCCTATCTTTCCCGCACTAATCTTCACACCGTTCTCATGGCAAAAGCAGTCTCCGAAGAGCAGGCGACCAGGCGAGCCCAATCTTTGTGCCAAAGAACTTGCATCATTCAACCATATCAACTGTATGGGATGCAGCACAGATTCATGGTTGGACTCGTGCCCTCTGGTGCCGGAGCCGATGGCTGATCCGCTCGCTGGTGGTGGTGGAGACGGAGAGATATAGCGAATGGTTTAACGTGGCTACACTCGCAGAGCAGGCTGAGAGATCTGATGTGATGGTATTTCTTCTTTTCTCTTGGTGTTAGATACTAGCGATATGTAATTGCAAGATCTGAGTTATTGATCTTTTTCTCCTTATGTTTCGTGAAATGGTTGGGAAAATTGTTGTGAATAGGTTTAATTTGCGTGATTGGCAGACGAGGGAGCGTTCTGTTTTGTTCTTTTTCTTTTAGGATTTCTGAATCTCGACTTGGTATTTCCTTTGATTTAGGATCGAGATGGGCGTCGTTATATAGGGTTTGTGTTGTATTTTATTTGGTTGAATGAAGTTGACCAATGGTTTCATTTCTGGATCTGTTTTCCGTTTTAAAAATATTCCATTGGCATTTGTGTTGTTTAATTTTCAATTATTTGTTTAATTTCGCTTCAAAAATGTTTGATCTTTCGGTTAGGCGATTGATTCTTTGGTTTCGTAGGATTTTCTTTTAGCTTATCATGAAAATTGTTCTGTTTTTCGAATAAGAAATATTTTGAAACAATGATGGAGTGCACCTTCCAAATGCGGGATAAATCAGTGTGTAAAAAGCAGACCAAACTGTCTGTAAATTGAATATCGTCCTTAGTTGACTCCATAGGAATTTAATAAGGGTTTCTTTTCTTTTTCTTCCCTGTAAAAGAGATGATATCTCTCAGAGATCAGGAGGCCATAACCCGAGGGCCTAAAGTTTTAGATCTTTGTAGCTCAAGACCTAGGGTAGAGCAACTGTATCTGCATGATGTATTTGCATTCCTCTCTATGCAAATGCTTTCTTCGTCTCCCTTTATTAATGTGTTCATCTTTTACATTTCCTATTCCTGACATTGTAGTGATCATGGTTGGATAGAATAAATCTAGGGCTAATTGATATTTTTTGTGGCTGGAGATAATAATAATAATTTCCCCTGATTGTCTAGGGTACAAGAAGAGATCAATTATTTATCGGAGCTGAGCCCATTCCAAGTGTTTCGCAATCATCAAAGTGTGATGGGGAAAAGAAGTCCAGACTTCGGAAGCAGGTAAGAGGTTCTTAATATTTTGTGATGATTATTGGGTTTGGGTTTAAACTTTTCTGCGTTTGTTTGAGTTTCTATCTCAAAACCTAGACAAGATTTCATGAAAACTTTTCTGCATTTGTCTTAGTTTTCCAACAAGCTTGTTAACATGTCTTGATTTTGTCCCAAAAAGCATATCATATTTGAGGATGTCATTTTAGTTATTGCATGCTTATAACGTCCCTTTAACTAAATCATTGTTCTTCTTGAGATCTTGAAGAAAATGCAACATCAAGGCCTTGTTAGCTTGAGACCATTCGGTTCAGTTCTAAACAGTAATGTTGCTTAGAACATTGTGTTATCATAACATGTCAAAAATATGATTTTGTATTTCGTTTAAGGTTTCTAGAGGACTACTCTTAGATTCAGATACTGATTCCTTTAATTTTGGTTTCCGAAAACTATATGTTGATTTCTCCAACAATTTTATATTTATGGAAGTGCCATTTTTGTAAATGCACTTTGAAGCAAAGCAATGTACAATTTAAGAAGTTAAATGAAATACATTACCAACGACTTGTTTTCTTGAGACCCTAAAGCTCAATTGTAAATTGTAATGATGTTCGAACCATTGAGTTACGGAAAGATGTTGGAAATTTAATATTGCATTTTACTTAAGGTGTCAAAATGTACTTCTCTCGGATTCGCATGTTGGTTTTCAATAAGAGTGTTAAAATATCTTGATTTTGTCCCAAAATGCAAATCATATTTGAGGACATGTCATTTTAGTTATTGCATGCTTTACCACGTCCATTTAATTAAATCATTGTCCCTCTTGAGATCTTAAAGGAAATGCAAACATCAAGGCCTTGTTGGTTTGAGACCCTTCGGTTCAGTTCTAAACTATAATGTTATTTAGAACATTGTGTTATCATAATATGTCAGAAATATGACGTTGTATTTCGTTTAAGGCTTTTTGATGACTACTCTCTTTGATTTTGGTTTTTGAAAAGCATGCTATAATATGTTGATTTTATCCCTTCAAGCATTTTATATTTATGGAAGTGTCATTTTTATAGTTGCACTTCGAAGGAAATCAATGCCCCATTTGAGAACTTAAATGAAATGCATTATCAAAGACTTGTTCTTTTTGTGACCCTAAAGCTCAATTGTAACTTGTATGATGTTTGGATCATTGAGTTATGGAAAAATGTTGGAAATTTGATATTGAATTTTATTTAAGGTCTCAAAAGGTATTTATCTCGAATTTGCATGTCGGTTTTCAATAAGCTTGTTAAAATGTCTTGATTTTGTCCAAAAACGCATACCATATTTGAGGAGGTTTGATTTCAGTTATTGCATGCCTTAGAACATTCCTTTAACTAAACCATTGTCCCCTTAAGATCTTGAAGGAAATGCAACATCAAGGCCTTGTTGGTTTGAGATCCTTCGGTTCAGTTCTAAACTCTAATGTTGTTTACAACATTGTGTTATCAAAACATGCCAGAAATAAGATGTTGTATTTCTTTTAAGGTTTCATGAGGACTACTTTTAGATTTAGATATTGATTCCTTTGATTTTGGTTTTCGAAAAGCATGCTATAATATGTTGATTTTTTTCCCTACAAGCATTTTCTTTTTATAGAAGTGTCATTTTTATAATTGCACTTCTAAGGAAATCGATGTCCCATTTGAGAACTTAAATGAAATGCATTATCAAAGACTTGTTTTTTTTTAGACCCTAAAGCTCGATTGTAAATTGTATGATGTTTGGACCATTGAATTGCGGATAGATCCTGGAAATTTGATATTGCATTTTATTTAAGTTCTTGAAAGCTAGTTCTCTCAGATTTGCATTTTGGTTTTTAATAAGTTTTTTAAAATGTCTTGATTTTGTCCCAAAACGCATATCATATTTGAGGAGGTTTGATTTCAGTTATTGCATGCCTTAGAACATTCCTTTTAACTAAATCATTGTCCCCCTTGAGATCTTGAAGGAAATGCAACATCATGGCCTTGTTGGTTTGAGACCCTTCGGTTCAGTTCGAAACTCTAATGTTGTTTAGAACATTGTGTTATCATAATATGCCAGAAATAACATGTTGTATTTCGTTTAAGATTTCTTGAGGACTACTCTCAGATTTAGATATTGATTGCTTTGATTTTGGTTTACGAAAAGCATTCTATGATATGTTGATTTTTTTCCCCTCTAAGCATTTTATATTTATGGAAGTGTCATTTTTATAATTGCACTTCAAGGGAAATCGATGTCCCATTTGAGAACTTAAATGAAATGCATTATCAAAGACTTGTTTTTTCTGAGACCGTAAAGCTCAATTGTAAATTGTATGATGTTTGGACCATCAAACTACGGAAAGATGCTGAAAATTTGATATTGCAATTTATTTAGGTTCTTAAAAGGTACTTCTCTCAGATTTGCATTTTGGTTTTCAATAAGTTTTTTAAAATGTCTTGATTTTGTCCCAAAACGCATATCGTATTTGAGGACGTTTGATTTCAGTTATTGCATGCCTTACAACATTCCTTTAACTAAATCATTGTCCCCCTTGAGATCTTGAAGGCAATGCAACATCAAGGCCTTGTTGGTTTGAGACCCTTCGATTCAGTTCTAAACTGTATTGTTGTTTAGAACATTGTTCTATCATAACATGACAGAAATAAGACGTTGTATTTCCTTTAAGGTTTCGAGGACTGCTCTCAGATTTAGATATTGATTGCTTTGATTTTGGTTTTCGAAGAGCATGCTATAATATATTGATTTTTTTCCGTCTAAGCATTTTATATTTATGGAAGTGTCATTTTTATAATTGCATTTCGAAGGAAATCGATGTCCCATTTGAGAACTTAAATGAAATGCGTTGTCAACGACGTGTTTGTTTTTAGACCCTAAAGCTCGATTGTAAATTGTATGATGTTCGGACCCTTGAATTACGAAAAGATGCTGAAAATTTGATATTGCATTTTATTTAAGTTCTTAAAAGGTACTTCACTCGGATTCGCATTTTGGTTTTCAATAAGTTTTTAAAAATGTCTTGATTTTGTCCCAAAATTCATATCATATTTGAGGATGTTTGATTTCAGTTATTGCATGCCTTACAACATTCCTTTGACTAAATCATTGACCCCCTTGATATCTTGAAGGAAATGCAACATTAAGGCCTTGTTGGTTTGAGACCCTTCGGTTTAGTTCTGAACTCTAATGTTGTTAACAACATTGTGTTATCATAACATGCCAGAAATAAGATGTTGTATTCCGTTTAAGGGTTCCTGAGGGCTACTTTTAGATTTAGATATTGATTCCTTTGATTTTGGTTTTTGAAAAGCATGCTATAATATGTTGATTTTTTTCCCTACAAGCATTTTATATTTATAGAAGTGTCTTTTTTATAATTGCACTTCGAAGGAAATCGATGTCCCATTTGAGAATTTAAATGAAATGCATTATCAAAGACTTGTTCTTTTTGTGACCCT